>JAMPIV010011114.1:0-235000 GCA_024509875.1 Oreohelix idahoensis | reverse complement strand
ACGACGCATTGATGCTTGTCAAGAACTTTTGCGGCGATTCGAAACAGAAGATGGTGGTTTCCTATCAAGAATTGTTACTAGTGACGAAACTTGGGTTCACTACCACGAACCTGAAACAAAGCGAGCGAGCAAGGAATGGCGCCATCCCTCCTCGCCGAAACCGAAGAAGTTCTGCACGCAGCCATCTGCAGGGAAGATAATGCTGACTCTCTTTTGGGATAAACGAGGCGTTATTTTAGAGCACAACATGCCAAAAGGCAACACTGTCACCAGTGCCACATATACAGAGCTTCTCAGGAATCATCTTCAACCCGCAATCAAATCCAAACGACGTGGACTTTTGAGTAAAGGTGTCCTTTTGCAACATGACAATACTCGACCCCATACAGCCCATGCAACGACTGAAACCATCGAGGCCCTGTACTTTCAGTGTCTCCCACATCCACCGTACTCGCCAGACTTAGCCCCAAGTGATTTCCACCTGTTTGGACGACTCAAAGAGGCATTGGGAGGAAAGACTTTCAGGTCAGATGAAGAGGTACAGCAAGTGGTGCATGAATGGTTACACACGCGACCAAGATAATTTTTTTCTACAGGAATGCAAGCACTTCATAGGCGCTGGAAAACTTGCATAGAACGCAATGGTGGCTACGTCGAAAAATGAGACATTTGTGTTTAAATGTTTCTTCATATATTCACCAAAATAAATTATTTCCGGTTTTCACTTGACTTACCCTCGTGCATATATATATATCAAACAACCTTGCCAACAACAACGTTGGACGAGATAAACATGCCGTTGTTTTAAAAGATTAAAAATTTTAAGCTGTGGAGTTGACTCTTGAGAATTTTAGATATTATAAATGAAGTATGGAGAGAAGAACAACCACCACAACAATGGAAAGACAGTATTATTGTAAAGTTACTGAAGAAAGGTGATTTATCAGACTGTAATAACTGGCGTGGTATATCTTTATTATCAGTACCTGGAAAATTATTATGTTGCATGATGTTAGAAAGACTGAAATTGCATGCTGACGAAAAGATCAGAGAAGAACAAGCGGGTTTCAGGCCGAAACGATCATGTATTGATCAAATATTCACACTAAGAACAATTATAGAAGAATCAGTGGAAAGGCAATCGCCACTTATTATCACCTTCGTCGATTTTCAAAAAGCCTTTGATAGTCTACACCGCCCATCATTGTGGAAGATACTTACAATCTATGGTTTTCCAACAAAATATGTGAATATAATCAAAGCGCTATATGACAATGCAAGATGTTGTGTTAGAACAAATAAAGGGAATACAGAATGGTTTACAGTAGAAACAGGGGTGAAACAAGGCTGTATTATGTCACCACTACTTTTTGGAATAGCTATTGATTGGGTTATGAGAAACTATACCCACAATGAACAATTAGGTATAAAATGGACAAATGGAAAATTCCTGGGGGACCTGGATTTCGCAGATGATGTAGCATTCTTAAGTTCAACACCAAGACAATCCCAAGAAGCAATAAATAATTTGTGTCATCTCTCGGTTAAAATAGGTCTCCAAATAAATGCCTCTAAAACTAAAGCTATGAACTTTTCAAACGAGACCTTTGATATCATCTTGAACGGGGAAAAAACTACAGAAAGTTGAAAGTTTCAATTATTTAGGCAGTAAAATGACTCAGGATGGTGACACAACAAGAGAAATCCATACTAGAATTGCTTTGGCAGCTAGCGCCTTCAATAGATTATCTAAAATTTGGAAATTACGATCATTGAATATACATACCAAGCTTCGTCTGTTTAATTCAAATGTTATCTCAGTGTTAACATACGGCTGTGAGAGTTGGAAAATAACAAAATCATTGGAGAACAAGCTGAATACATTCGAGAACAAATGTCTTAGAAAACTCATGAACATAAGTTGGAAAGAATTCAAGACTAATCGACAAATAAGAGAAGACTCTAGGCAGAAATATGTCTCCGACTATATAAGGAAAAGACGATGGTCATATATCGGTCATGTCCTACGAATGCAAAACAACAGAATACCACTACAGGCGCTCACTTGGGTTCCTGAGGGTAAGAGGAAAAAAGAAGACCAAAAGAAACACTCAGAAGAACAATAATAAGAGAAGGAAGAACGTTGGGCCTAAATAATGTGCAAGAGCTAAAAGGAGTGGCGTCACAACGAACAACCTGGAGAGCACTGGTTTCTGCCTTATGCGCCGTGTTTGGTGCTTAAAGAATTTATTATTATTTTGGTAAAGTGGGATATTATAAATATTTATAGGGGACTTAGTGTACTGACTGAGATCAGCTGTGAAGGTATCTGTATCTAATAGGTGTAGTGTTTTACAGATAACCTTACTTTGCTACCACATTTAGACCTCAGCCAGACTTATTCTGGGCTATTGTAATGACTATGTTGAATGTCTAGGGTTATGATAATGATGAAGTGTAAGTCACAACAACAACAGACAGATAAATACTTTAATTAAAATCAAAAATACTTTACAACACTGTGACACTCACATACATAGAACACTCTATAAGGCTATCTTAATAAGTGAAGGGTAACTTTTAAAAATATGTATTAATTCCTTCAAATATTAGATATCCTGATTCAACTACAAAGTGAATCAGGAATCACAATCAAATGTAATCACAAGTTGTATGTACACAATTTATAGATAGAATCTTTGTATTTACATATATTATTATTGCAATATGTGTGTAAGTTGTGCTGTAGTACTATGAGGTAATACTGGCTTTTCAAGCTAGGTGGTTGTTTGTCATCATGACTTCAAGTGTTTGTTTCTGGTGGAAATAGTATTGGAAAGGTTCACAATTTCTTTTTATTTGAAACAAATAATGTCCCTCTTGATTTAAGGTAAAGTCACTTTTAGAGGGGGGATACACAAGATTGAGCTGCTCTGGCCACGAAACCTTAACTTCTGTGTGGGCGGCAGGAAACAGTCTCCACTGCTCGCTTGCTTCACCATGTTCTTGAGAACCAACACTGGTCGATATATTGACCAAGGAGTCTGCTACCAGCCTCTGGATTCAGCAAAACTCAGACCAGGTGCTGCTTTAATACGTTAGGACCACAGTCCCTGAAACAAGAAGGTTGTACCTCCTACTTCAGAACTAATTTATAATCTATTTCCACACTGAGCACAATACATAACAAACAGAGTTCAGCGCGGTAGGCCAACTGCTAGCTTCTCATGTAACAGTATACACCAGTATTCCTCTCCCTAATGGTTACAACGCCTCTGCAATTCCAGCATTATTTCCTTCTATTCAATAAGATAGGTGTCATAGTACTATTTGGCAATTCCATGCAGTTATACTCCTCTCCGACAAGTTTTGTTCATGGGGGAGCAATATCTAGGCTTTTCTTCATGTTTGCTACTGAACCACACACATACAGACATAAATTTATCAATTCACATTCAATTTTTCATCTAAAAGAGATCAAATATTTCTAGCTTACCACAATTCATGGAAATATTAAACAAATACGTTGACTGGCGATGAGTTATGGCACAATTCTGATCTGCCTCTGTCCCAGGCTTTCATTAGAAAAATATGAGCTGGATCTCAACGCACTTGCTTCTTAGTAAGTTTATTTTCAAAATGTAGCCCTGAACTGACGCTCCTAATTGACTATATCAAATGGTCTAACCAATAAGACCATGTTTACAAAAGCATTTGAAAAAAAGTACCCTTCCTACCGTTTCTTTTAACAACCAAAAATAGTATTTGCATTCGACTAATCATGTTTCGCCTTACATATTATTTTAGCCAATCAAATCGGATTTAACTTGTTGGCCTATTTCCCGTAAAATAGTGGTTTTAAAACATGCCACTGAGCAAATATGATTTGGTGCTGTCAGACAACCTCACTATTTTATTTTGGCTATAATTGGTTAATTCCTAGACTATTTGCGTAACACTTAACATATTCTTTGTCAGCAAGTCCTAAGGAACCCAAATATATAAATTTAATGGAGCTAAGTGGCTGCGTTCAAAATATGTATTTTCTTCTACCACCCGTTCACTTCGATACAATGGGGTGTCTTCTGTACTGTCAGGATTTCAGACGTAAAACAGTATTGGGTCATGTTTCCTAATAAGCATTAACCATGTTTTTTAAAACCTAACCTAGTATTGGTAGTGTTTTTTGTCACTGTCTATTTGAAAAAAATTAGTGCTTCATGCCTTTCGCGTGTGATTTTCGTTCACTTTTATCGCGAGACGGCGGGGTAGCATTGCATGCGTTCCTCCGCTCAGCCCTCTCTCTCTCTCTCTCTAAGTCCGTCTGTCTTTTCATTACGCAGAGTATATAATGACATTAATGCTAGTATTAATCTAGGTCATTACGCAGTGTGTCTATCTCAAGGTTTTCTAAGAAATACAGTACCAGTTTTATTTTTAGAAAGGCGTATATGCTGCTGTAGGCTTTACTATCAAACGTGAAAGCGTTACAATTATGCAGACGAAGTAGAAAAAGGGGATTTTTGTACGCCATTGTGACAGCACTGGTCTTTTACCATTCTTCTTTCCTTTTATTGAATTAATTCGTTAGGCTTTACATTTACTATTTAATTTAGATATGTGGATTTAGAATGTTTCACGACAATTATTATTATTATATATATATATATATATACAAGGGGATTGACATAAGTCTTGGGCCTGACCTTGAAGGAGTCACAGGAGGAAGATGAAACCTGGCACATTTAAAGTTCATCATATTTGCACTGAATGTATGAAGTACGCGTTTGTTTCTTCAATGGGTTTTCCTGCTATGGTGCACGACGCAATGTACTCTATTGACCGGATCTGCGGCTCCAAAGATTTGACAAAACAATGGAAAAGATGGAGGCCAGAGCTGTGATAAAATTTCTGATGTTTCAGGGAAAAACACCTACAGAAATACACAGGGAGATGGAACCAGTGTTTAGTGATTCTTGTCCTTCATATACTTCGGTAAAAAACTGGTGTCAACAGTTTAAGTGCGGCCGCTCAAATGTTGTTGATCTGCCAAAATCTGGTAGACCAGTCTCAGAGTGCAACGATGAAAATGCAACAAGAATGAAGAAAATCATTGACCAGGATCGAAAAATTACAATTGTGGAGATAGCTAGTAGAGTAAAACTAAATGAAAGAACAGTTTATAGAATTTTACACAACAGACTGAACATGAGAAAAGTGTGTGCACGCTGGGTTCCGTGACTGTTGACACGTGAACAGAAGCAAACGAGGGTAAATTGCTGTCAACGGTTGCTCAAAAAGTGTCAGTCAAAAAATTTTTTGGAGACCATGGTGACAGTAGATGAGGCTTGGGTACACCATTATGACCCCGAATCCAAAATTGCCAGCATGCAATGGAAAACCGCGGGCTCCCCAACACCTGTCAAGCCGAGAGCAGAGAAATCTGCAGGAAAAGTGATGCTGACTGTTTTTTGGGACGGCAAAGGTGTCCTTTTGAAAGTTTATCTGCCTCGTGGCAACACAGTTAATGGACAGTACTATGCATATCTTCTCACCAAACTAAGAAAGGTTGTGACCAGGAAACGAGGGATAACGCGCACTCGAAATCTTCCTTTGCTTCAAGACAACGCGCCCTCTCACAAAGCACGGCTTGTGCAGCTAGCAGCCAACGATTTGAATATTGAAATTCTTCCACACCCACCATATTCTCCAGATTTGGCTCCATCAGACTTTTTTCTATTCCCAAATCTTAAAAAAAACAGCTAAAAGGAAATCATTTTGACAGCGATGAAGAGGTTATACTGGCATGTGATGACTGGTTTAGTTTGAAAAATAGAGTGTTCTACTCCCAAGGTCTTTTCAAGGTCAAGCAGAGATGGCAGAAGTGTGTCAATTCAGACGGTGGCTATATTGAAAAGGAATAAACACTATACAAAATTTCAGCTCTCTGTGACATGTCCTTCATGGTCAGGCCCAAGACTTATGTCAATCCCCTTGTGTGTGTGTATATATATATAATATATATATATATATATATATTATATATATATATATATATATATATATATATATATATATATATATATATATATTATATATATTGTGTGTGTATATATATATATATATATATATATATATACGAGGGGCGTTCAGAAAGTAATGCACCACATCATTTTTCTCAGGAGCTGTTTATTCGAAAAGCATGAAATCAGAAATTTATACACAATAAACAATGATATGTCATGTAAACATCGGTATTATTCACCATAATCCCCATAAACTTGTACGGCTTTATGCCAGTGCGAAACAAGTGCATGTATTCCTAGCCCGTACCAGATTTTGTCTTGATCATGTAGCCATTTCTTCGCTGCATGAATCACTCCTTAATCATCTTCAAACCTTGTCCCACGGAGTGCATCTTTAAGTGGACCAAATAGATGAAAATCAGAGGGTGCCAAATCGGGACTATAGGGTGGATGGGGTAGTACAGTCCAACCCAATTTGGTGATTGCTTCCCGTGTTGCCAGACTTGTGTGAGGGCGCGCATTGTCGTGAAGGAGAAGCAGGTCTGCTGGATTCTTGTGCGGCCGAACTCTGCGAAAACGTTGATTGAGTTTTTTCAATGTCTTAATGTAAGCTTGCGAATTGATTGTCTCTCCTCTTGGCATAACGTCCACAAGAATTACACCTTCAATGTCCCAAAAGACAGTGATCATGACCTTTCCAGCTGAAGGAATTGTCTTGAATTTCTTTCTTCGTGGTGATTTCGGATGATGCCACTCCATTGACTGTCTTTTTGTCTCAGGTTCAAAATGATGTGCCCAGGTTTCGTCACCTGTAACGATCTTAGCCAAAAAGTTCTCTCCATCAGCAATGAAACGCTCCAACAATTCAGAAGAAATTGCTTTCCTTTGCAATATGTGGTCATTTGTGAGACTTCGAGGAACCCATCTTGTGCAAACCTTAGAAAATCCGAGAGTTTTTATAACTGCATTTGCACTACCAATGCTGACTGACAGCTGTAAGGCCAATTGTTGAGTAGTGATTCGCCTATCAGTAAGAATAATGCCCTCAGCGCATTTCAACATTTCTGCGTTGGTGGCTGTGGCAGGACGTCCACAACGCGGCCGATCAAGCAGCTCCGTATCTCCACTTCCTGATTCTTTGATTCTCTGAACCCAGCGACTGACTGTACTCCTGGCGACTGCAAAACTTCCATACACATCACATAGACGCTTGTGAATGTTCACAACAGTTTCCTTCTCTGCAACGAGAAATTCTATCACAATTCGCTGGTTTTCAAGTTTAAACGTGAATAGTTTTAGAGGTTACAAAAAGTGCTTCTATTTTCATTATTACCTGAAAAAAACGATGTGGTGCATTACTTTATGAACGCCCCTTATACACACACACGCACGCACACACACACACACACACACACACAACACATATACATATATATACATATATATACACATATATATACATACATATATACATACATATATACATACATATACACACATACACACACATACACATATACATATATACACATGCACGCGCGCGCACACACGCACACACATATACATATATATATATATATATATATATATACAGTCATGCGCCGCTTAATGTTCACGATACGTTCTGTGAAATAGGACATTATGCGATTTGGACGTTGTGCGAACACCATACTTTATACTTAGCAAAGTTATATAGGATACTGTAGTGTACCTGTATTGACTAAATAGCCAAGATACTGTATACATATTGTACTGTATTTCAGCTAATGTACTGTCTTTAAAAGCCTTAAAACCTGGCATTGACTTGGCCTCCTTATGGATGAAGGTCCTTTCAGGCATTCGTTTCCAGAATAAGGAGGTTTCGTCCATATTAAAAATTTGCTGCGGCAAATAACCTCCCTCTACAATTAGCTTATCTAGGGTTTCGACAAAATCTTCTGCTGCCTTAGCATTAGCACTCGCAGACTCACCACTCACTTTCACATTATGCAGCGAAAAACGTTCTAAGCGCTTGAACCACCCAGAACTAGCACTAAACTCAATATTGTAGTCTGGTCCTGCTTTTTCTTTAAGCATTTCGAACAAGCTTCGTGCCTTAGCAGTGATCGTCAACGTGCTGAAAGGGATTCGCTTCTGTGTTTATCCCTCAATCCAGGTCATTAGCAATTTTTCCATATCTGATATAGGTCCCTCTCGCATTTTCGTAAGCTTTGTAGCTTTCAGTGGAGCCGATCCTTTAACAGCTTGGAGAATTTTTTCTTTGTTCTTAAGGATTGAGTGCGACATGCCCAAATCACGAGCTACAGCATTCACTGGTTTTCTACCTTCGTGATGTTTAATTACTTTTTGTTTCACTTCTAAATTGATACTTTTAATTTGTCTCTTGCTGCTGCTATCACTAGAACTGGTTTTGCTGCGTTTGGGAGCCATGATGCACTTCACGGTACTGTATTTTTGAAAGTTCACATTAAAATAACGATAGTAAGTACAGTACAGTACATACATAGGCCAGTAACATAGGCGTTTATTATGACTATCAAGACATATGTACTGTATTATAGGTTTTATATGTACTGTATTATACGCCTGGCATCGCAATCACTTTGTACTGTATACAAGAGACATGAGATACATGTGTTGCGTGCGGGAAGCTGTTGCTTTCACTAAGTTTGCATCATCCTGTTCTCCGATCGGGATTTCTGAACTTCTGAACTCTATTATAACCTTGTGGGACCACGGACGTATATGCGGTCGGACGTTGTCCGAACGGACGTTATGTGACTGTATATATATATATACTCCCCTGTTCACAAAGTTCCGGGACTCATTTAAAAAAAAATTAATAAGTAGACTTACATACTAGAATGTTCTATCTCCGTCAAAGTAGTTCCCTTGTGAGTGTACACACTTATTCCAACGTTCCTGCCACTTGAAGAAGCACCTCTGGTAGTCACTTTGCGGAATAGCCCTCATTTGTCTCGTCGCATTGGCTTGAATCTGCTCAATGTCATCGAATCTACGACCTTTCATTGTTTTCTTAAGTCGCGGGAACAAGAAAAAGTCACACGGAGCAAGATCGGGTGAGTATGGAGGATGCGGGAGCAATGGAATGTTGTGTTTCGTCAAAAATGCGTTTGTGGTGACAGACCTGTGCGCAGGTGCATTGTCATTGTCATGATGAACAAGCCAATTGCCTGTGCGCCACTTCTCAGGGCGATGTCTGCGCACAGCGTCGCGGAGGCGTTGCAGGACTGTTTTGTAGAATTCAGCATTGACACTCTGTCCTATAGGGACGTATTCATGATGCACCAGGCCATCAATGTCAAAACGCTATTAACATGGTCTTGACATTGGACTTGACCTGTCGTGCCTTCTTCGGCCGAGGAGATGATTGCGTTTGCCACTGGGACGACATTTGCTTTGTTTCCGGTCATATCCGTACACCCAGCTTTCATCACCAGTTATTATGGAGGACATGAAATTTGTGTCGTTTTTTTGCTATCTCAAGGAGGTCAGTGCAAATGGACAACCGATCGTCCTTCTGGTCCTCAGATGGCGTGGCATGAGTTTCCCTGACACCCGTCTCATGTGCAAATCTTCAGTTACAATTTTATGGCACGTACCAATTGATATTCCAATATCATCAGCAACCTCTCTGATAGTCAGATGTCGGTCAGGGCGTATCATTTCTTGCACACGTGCTACGAACTCGTCGGTGTGGGAGATGGAGGGTCTCCCTTGACGGGGGCCATCTTCAAAGGATCGGAGTCCACTTTTGAAACGGGAATACCACTCAAATGTTTTAGATCTACTTAAACAGGACTCTCCGAAAGCTGTTTGCAACATTTCGAGAGTTTCGGAACCAGTTTTTCCTAGACGAAAGCAGAAATCAATGCACACATTGTTGAATTTTGCCGTCCATTTTTGAAACGCGACGAGCACCACTAGGTCACATCCGCTTATATGCTACCACACAGCGCATGCGCAAAATTACAAACTTCAGGTTTGGTACAAATAGTGGCACATGGTTGACACTTGCACTGTGTTAATATCACCTAGCTCCTTATAACGGTTTTCCGGATAAAAAATGAGTCCCGGAACTTTGTGAACAGGGGAATATATATATATATATATATATATATATATATATATATATATATATATATATATATATATATATATATATATATATATATATATATATATATATATATATATATATATATAGATATATATATATATATATATATATATATATATATATATATATATATATATATATACGAGGGGCGTTCAGAAAGTAATGCACCACATCGTTTTTCTCAGCTAATAATGAAGATAGAAGCATGAAATTTTGCACACTTCAAATATGGCATGTGCCAATTGTGTGCACCAAATTGCACTGCAACCAGCCAAATAATATCGCTGCCCTAAACCGTTGAAATGGAGCGTGTTAGCAACTTGCGTTATAAGCAGCGAATTGTGATAGAATTTCTCGTTGCAGAGAAGGAAACTGTTGTGAACATTCACAAGTGTCTATGTGATGTGTATGGAAGTTTTGCAGTCAACAGGAGTACACTCAGTCGCTATGTTCAGAGAATCAAAGAATCAGGAAGTGGAGATACGGAGCTGCTTGATCGGCCGCGCTGTGGACGTCCTGCCACAGCCACCAACGCAGAAATGTTGAAATGTGCTGAGGGCATTATTCTTACTGATAGGCGAATCACTACTCAACAATTGGCCTTACAGCTGTCAGTCAGCATTGGTAGTGCAAATGCAGTTATAAAAACTCTCGGATTTTCTAAGGTTTGCGCAAGATGGGTTCCTCGAAGTCTCACAAATGACCACATATTGCAAAGGAAAGCAATTTCTTCTGAATTGTTGGAGCGTTTCATTGCTGATGGAGAGAACTTTTTGGCTAAGATCGTTACAGGTGACGAAACCTGGGCACATCATTTTGAACCTGAGACAAAAAGACAGTCAATGGAGTGGCATCATCCGAAATCACCACGAAGAAAGAAATTCAAGACAATTCCTTCAGCTGGAAAGGTCATGATCACTGTCTTTTTGGGACATTGAAGGTGTGATTCTTGTGGACGTTATGCCAAGAGGAGAGACAATCAATTCGCAAGCTTACATTAAGACATTGAAAAAACTCGATCAACGTTTTCGCTGAGTTCGGCCGCACAAGAATCCAGCAGACCTGCTTCTCCTTCACGACAATGCGCGACCTCACACAAGTCTGGCAACACGGGAAGCAATCACCAAATTGGGTTGGACTGTACTACCCCATCCACCCTATAGTCCCGATTTGGCACCCTCTGATTTTCATCTATTTGGTCCTCTTAAAGATGCATTCCGTGGAACAAGGTTTGAAGATGATGAAGGAGTGATTCATGCAGCGAAGAAATGGCTACATGATCAAGACAAAATCTGGTACAGGCTAGGAATACATGCACTTGTTTCGCGCTGGCATAAAACCGTACAAGTTGATGGGGATTATGGTGAATAATACCGATGTTTACATGACATATCCATGTATATTCTGTATAAATTTCATGCTTTTTGAACAAACAGCTCCTGAGAAAAATGATGTGGTGCATTACTTTCTGAACGCCCCTCGTATATATATATATATATCTCTGTGTGAGTGTCAGTCAGTCAATCAATCAGTCAATCAATCAATCAAATATCAAATTCAGTTCATTAACTTGAGTCACTTTCCATGTGTTCAAACTGAAAGCCGTTCTGGGCAAACTGATGCCGTTCTTATTATTGTTACTGGTATTGTCACTGTTATTAACCTTAAAGCTTTTCCTTTGTTTTGTGTATTTATCATTTTAGTATTGTTTGGGCTTCCCCTGTGGCATCTATACTTAACACCCTATCACCAGTCATGTCTATATTTTGATTTCTAAAGTATATTTTTAATTCAAGCCTCTGTTGCTCGTACTTTTTACAGTGAATCAGGTAGTGATCTATATCATTGTCTTCCTGACATTCTTGGCAGTGTGGTTCCTCTATCATAAAGTATGCTGCACCGAGACGAGACGCCACAGCTTTTTGTTCGAGGGTACCTTTAGTTCTTCTCTGACCTGGCACGTCCTTGTTGGTTCGTTCAGGAGTTTGAATGCATGTCTGCCTTTACTAATGTTGCCTTTCATTCCTCGTTTATGGTTATCTTTACTTGGCTCTCTGATTTTCCAAGCCCTGCTTTTACATTGTTTTTACTTGATTTTCCAAATTTGGCAGTTAGGTCTCCCAACTCGTTACCATCTATACCTATGTGTGCCGGAACCCACCCTATCCTCACACTGCATCCTCTATTAATTGAGAGTATTTCTTCCTTTATGTCTGGCCGGCTACATTTACCTGGGTGTTCTTGTGCCTGTAATGATGATAGGGAATCTGTAAATATCATAACTGCTTCTGGCGGATTACCTTCAGTTATTTCTTTTTTATTTTTATTTATTAAGGTGTGTGCTACTTTTCTTTGTAGCACGCCCCTTTCCTGAAGATTACATTGATACATAATGAATGTAAGGGGCAATGGGCATGCTGATGTAATAAATTGGCAGAGATTTACGCCGATTCATAACAGTATTATGGATTGATCTTTCTACTGTTCAGGAAGAATATTTCTCATTGAAGTCTTTAAGAAAATTTGATTATTCATTCATTATCTTCAGCTCCTCCAGGAGCATACACCTTCAACAAACTCATTTCAGCAATCATTTTCAGGCAGACATCCACAATATAAAATCCGCCATACCTTCTTCCCCTTGTGACTTCAGCGAATTATCTACGTTCTGCGAGAACAAGTGTACTAACACCATTCCATGCGACATTCCTTTTATAACAGTTAACGAAGTTTATAACTATCTTATTGATCTGAAAGATAATAACTCATCTGGACTTGATGGAATCAGTAATCGAATACTGCGTTATGCTGCACCAGCTATTACTGATACACTTACATACATATATAATCAATGTCTCGCAAGGAGTTACTTTCCATCTGCCTTTAAAATCGCTAAAGTATACCCTCTTGTTAAACCTGGTTCATCAGATAATAGCAACCTTGGTAACTATAGGCCCATTTCGCTTATATCATCGCTGTCCAAACCACTGGAAAAACACATACACAAAACAGCAATGGAACACCTAGCAAATAATGACCTGCTTGTTGATAGTCAGTCGGGGTTTAGACCAAAACATTCATGTCACACAGCCTTAACAAAAATGATAGAGAACTGGCATCTAAACATCAATAACGATAACTTATGTGGAGCAATCTTTGTAGACTTTAAAAAAGCATTCGATATGTTAGATCACTCTATTTTAATCAGAAAATTAGAAACAATGAAAGTAAATCTTAAGCTGGTGAAGTTAATTAAATCATTCCTAACAGACAGACAACAAGTGGTGTCTTACAATAATTCTTTGTCTAACCCAACTGTTGTCGATATCGGTGTTCCTCAGGGTTCTATCCTCGGCCCTCTTCTCTTTGCCGTATACATTAATGATCTTCCTCTGTACATCAAACATTCATCCTGTGACCTGTTTGCCGATGACTGTACTGTTTACACTAGTGACAAATGTTGTGCCACACTAGAACTATCTTTACAAACTGATACACATAATCTTATTAAGTGGAGCAACGAGAATCGAATGCAAATAAATATTAGTAAAATGAAATGTATGTTAATATCAACCAGACAGAAACTACAAAACTCGCAGAAAACAACACTTCAGCTCTACATTGGAACATCACACTAATTGAAAACGTAAATGAACATAAAACTCTAGGTCTAACTGTTGACCAGCACCTAAGTTGGAACTCACATGTAAGTGCACTCACAAAGCTAACGGCACAAAAAGTTTACCAATTAGCCAAAATCAAACACTTCCTGGATGAGGGGGCAAGGAAAATGTTCTACACATCTCATATACAAACATACCTAGACTATTGTTCCACAATCTGGGATGGTTGTTCCATATCCAACACAAAAAGGCTTCATTCACTTCAAAAACGTGTAGTGCGCCTAGTTGCTGATAAACACCAAACACATTGTATAGATTTATATAACTATCTTAAAATATTACCCCTTAGAAAGCGCTTCCTATTTAACAAAGCTAAATTCGCTTTCAAAATCTTGTCACAGAATGCTCCAACGTATCTGTGGCCACTTTTAAAATTCAATGAAAAACGTAGACTGTTCAAATACATTATGAGTGCCAATTATATGCCGCCCTAAGGGATTATATTTTGAATTATTATCTAATATACTGTATGGAGGGTCTGATGATCTAGTTTTTCATTTTAATATATCTTACTTCTTAATTGTAATCAAATACTGTAAATGTATGCTTTTATACTACTTATAATGTTGCATCGCCATTAAACTAACACCTTAAGTATGGAGAATGTCTGAATAACTAGCAATAAAAGATGAGTAAGAGGAAGGGCAAAATGTAAGACGGGCCTATATGCACGATTCTCATCTATCGGTCAATACCCTTTACCTCCCTAAAGAGCATAGGTCATAAAACTGGATCTCGTGTAGTGGAGGCGTCAACAATTCACTCCCTGTGGCAGTATCTGTTTGGGACTCAAAGCTGCTCACCTGTGGGAACATTTTCCGCATGCGCTGACAACACACTAAGTCCCAGGTCATTCAGCAGCGGATTCCCAAAATGTCACGAGTTCTTATTATATACCACCATAAACTCATCTATCTATCTATCTATCTGTCTGTCTGTCTGTCTGTCTATCTATCTATCTATCTATCTATCTATCTATCTATCTATCTATCTATCTATCTATCTATCTATCTATCTATCTATCTATCTATCTATCTATCTATCTATCTATCTATCTATCTATCTATCTATCTATCTATCTATCTATCTATCTATCTATCTATCTATCTCTCTCTCTCTCTCTCTCTCTCTCTCTCTCTCTCTCTCTATCTATCTATCTATCTATCTATCTATCTATCTATCTATCTATCTATCTATCTATCTATCTATCTATTAATTTTTATTTTTATTTATTTTATTTTTACATTCATTATTATTATTATTATTCTTTTTTAATGTTAAAAACGTACTTTAATTATGATGATTATTGCAAATGTAATATTACTTTTATAATGATAAATGCCTTAATTATGCTTAAAGTAAATGTGAGGATGAAAGGATATATGTTACGCACAAATAATTACTTTTTTCAAAGCCTTTGTATGATCATTTTTCGTATGTATGATCATTTTTTGACTGAAGTGTGTATTATGTTTTTTACAGTCAAAGGGACATAATCCGAGTTATCGAGACTACAATTTTTTAGGAGTTTGCCTTCTCTTGTATAGAGACACGTTCGGTCTATAATTTCGTGAACGAAGCGTGACCATATCTCCTTATTTGGTAGTATCAGTCAACTGTTGTAGATGCCTGAAACCTTTCTTAACGCTTCTGTTCATGACCATAAAAGGCGCGACTGTGTAAGACTTTTATCTCGAATGTTCTTAGAATCGTCTTATTGTGAACGGCGACTCAGAGATTGTCGCTCTGCGCATGTCTCGACTTGGTTTTCGTTTGTTGTTCCGCCCAGCTCGGGAAGTTTAGAAATGGTCTAAGTAGCGAGCAGACGCGACCTGCGTCTTGTGATTTTCTGAGGGAAATACATTGTCTTTGTGAGTTAGTTAGCTAACTAGACTATTTCCCAGTATTATTCAAGCCTGCCTGGAGGCATATGTTCATGGTTGATTTTCCGAAATAAGGTAATTCCTCTTGTATCGAACTTTATGCTATCATCTAGAGGTTCGTCATTTTGTCGCCTTTTTGCTCGCCTGTGTGATTCAAAATGGAGAGGTACTTTGACTAGGATTAAGTCACCGGTATCTTTATACCTGAACTAGTTATATATATATGGGTCGCTCTAGACCAACAAGACTATTGTCTGTGTTCCAGGATTCGTTATATCAGAGATCACGTCCAAGTCAGATGGTTAGACTTAGGAAGGTTATAAAGGTCGAGCTGACCTGTAATCCATGTATGCTATTCACGTGCAGACAGTAAACGGACTTATTGTATACATCTGATCTGCTAGCATCAGGAAGGGAATAATTATTATTGTCTATGAATATTGAAGATCTGCAGCTGACACTGTTGCAGAAGTTATATATATATTATTTATAAAGCTTCACGAACCAGAACTTTATGATATCTGTTTACCATACAACTATGGAGTATTGAATCCTACATGACTATCAGTTAATATGATTTTGAATGCTGCATTCGTTATACTGTGCTGATGATGACATAAATATCATGACTGTTTTGTGGCGTGCAATAAATGGTATAAAACTAAAGCGAAGTTACCATTTCTATGACTCTACACGTCATGTTGCCTGTGGTGTACCCTGTGAACTGTTCTACTGCAACACACACAGCAACATTCTAAATCAGAGAAGACACCTACATCTTGCACTTTAATACCAGGTGTCGATAGGGGTGGCAAGTTATCATTTCAGCTCAAATCCACCCTTATCATTTTTGGTGGCCATATGTTGGTTTACTCTGATACCAGCTATCAAGGGGGGTCAACAAACCCAGACATCATCAGCAGACTACAAGACAACGTTGCAGTTTCTATTCATCACCTTTGATGAAATTTTTTTGAAAGACGCGGCATTACTGACAGTTGTTGATATTTTGAAACTACCCGGCGCTGCTCGGCAGTATTGAAGTTTGTCTACAACTAGAAGGACAAGTACCGAGCAAATGGATTTCCTGATCTGTTAAGAAGAAGGACAAGTGCCGTAACAACTGTTCCGGTCTCAGAGGTACTGTTGCAGATTCAGAAGGTCAAGTGCTCAAGTCAATTTGTAGAATTCAGAAGGTCAAGTTCAGAAGCTGTTTCCTGTCAGAAGCTCATTTCCTTCGTCATGGCAGTTTACGAGAGCAGATATGGATCAACGTTGGATCATTGTCCTAAGAATGCTGATCACATCCTGTTCTGAACTGTGCTGACGTTGTGGATACATAGAAGTTAAGTGGCCTGTTTTGTTTGTGAACTGTGCCCTTATGTTCTAACTGAGCCTTCTGTCTATCACATTTTTCACACTGTTTACATGTTATATGTTATTTGTATTTGTATATTTATATGTTTATATTCAGCGGGTTTTCTCGGTTGGGCGGTGTCTTTCAGTAAAAGATACCATGTCATAGAGGTTCTACTGTTAGCGTTTTCGTTAGGGACTGTGCGAATTTCCTACTGTGAAATTTGCTAGCGACAATCGTTGCTATATCTGTTTAGTTGTGACGAGTTGTGCTTTATTTTTGTTTCTTGTATATTTTTTTTTTCTTTTTCTTTTCTCTCTTTCTTTGTGTTTTTTAGTTTCGATTTCGATTGTTTGTATTTGTAGGTCTCCCCTATCTATTATTCAGTTCTTTAAGTATATTTTTGTGTATACACTGTAGCGTCATTTGTTTGTCATATCTTCGCATTTTGTCATCACATTTCTTTTTAGTTTCGCTGTTTATTTATTTGACTTATGCGAATGTTTTCATATTGTTTGATCTTTGTTATTGTTTACATTGTTGGTGACTTTTGTTATTGTTTACATTGTCTTGTTATTGTTTGCATAGTTCTTGCATAGTTAGCTTTCACTATTGTTACATATATGCTCATGCACTATTGGTCTATAGTGCACTTATTATAACTAACTGGTGGTTTTTTGCTTATGCACTATTGTAGTGCAGTTATGATAAATAACTGATGGTTATGCACTGATTTGGGTAGTGCACTGATAATTAAGAGGTGACTTGTGATATTATTATACATTTGATAATACAAGTTGGTGTCAAGTCTTGTTTCCCACAGAGATTGGGGTAAACATAGTGATTACACAAGCACTTTATTAAGTCTTGTTGCTATTAAGATTGAAATAAGATAATTAATTATTTCAGGTTCTGTACTCACATTTTAGACATCATGTCTACATTTGAGTACTTTATTGAGCAGGGTAAAGCCCTTGGGAAGACAGGTGATAAATTAGAAGAATTTGCGACTGTTCAATATGCCAAGGCATTGAAGTCGGAAGAAAAGAAAATGAAAGAACAAACTGAACAAAAGAGAATAGATGCTGAAAATTTAAAACTGCAGATGCAGGTAGATGAGAAAAGATTACAAATGGAAATGGAAAATAAGAGACTTGAAAAAGAAGCTGAAAATAAGAGACTTGAAAAAGAAGCTGAAAATAAGAGACTTGAAATAGAGGCTGAAAATAAAAGATTAGAAAAACAGGCTGAGGCTAAAGAAAGAAAGTTACAGGCTGAGGCTGAAGAAAGAAGGTTACAAAGAGAAGCTGATGAGAGAAAAGCAAAAATGGAGCATGAAGAAAAACTCTTAGCTTTGGAGTTAGAAAAGTTGAAGTTATCTAGTAATGCTAATGATGCTAATAAGGTATCATCTGCTAATAAGTCTAATGCTGTTGATTTCAAGCTTAATTTACCAGCATTCAATGCTTCAATTGATGATATAACATTTTATCTAGATAGATTTGAAAGTGCATGTAAGGTGCATAATATAGATAAAACATTATATGTTTATCATCTGTCCAAGATACTTAGAGGTGATGCTTTGACTTTGTTGGGTATGGTAGATGTGCCTGACAAGAACAACTATGAGGTTGTCAGGGCGGCATTGTTAAAGAAGTACCAACTTAACGAGGACGGATATCGTCTTAAATTTAAAAACATGTTACCAGAAACTGGAGTTGAATTCTCTGAATTCATCTCAGGCATCCGTCTTACTTTTTTACGATGGGTTGAGTTGTCTAAAACAGAGAGTACATTTGAAGCTCTTATGGACTTACTACTTAGAGACAAGGTTATGTCTTCTGTTAATGAAGCTTTTCTTTCTTTTCTTCATGAGCGTAAGCCTAAAAACATAAAAGAAATGGAAGAATACTGTAGCCAGTATGTTACTGCGCATCCTCACATAACCATTAGCAACTCTAAAGTAAAAGAAGGTCTGCCAGTTGCTTCGGCAGCACCTTATGGCCCAAATTTTATGCGTAAATTTCAGGGTAGCCAGCAAAATTTCAATAAAAAGAGTAACCGTAATTATGCCCAGAAGCATAGTAATCAATTCCAGGGTGATTCTTCTTCCCAGAACTGGAGACATCCTAATACTACACGTTATTCTACTCCGGTTAACTTTAGAAATTTTCACAAAGGTAATCGGTATAGAGGAAAATATTTTTCTCAGAGACCTCAATACCAGGATAATAGAGGTTCTCAACAGTATAGAGATGGTAATGACAGTTATGGAAACTGGAACTCAAACCAGGATAAAAATTACAGTAGGGACTTTAATGATAATTGCAGAGGCAATAATGGTCGCGGTAGATCGCAACATAAGAGAAAAAAATATCAACAGACAAACTCTGTTCAACAAGAATCTCAGGGAGTAGATAAACAGATTAATGATAATAAAGACCATAATGCTATCGGATGCTCATCTTTTGATTTTGGTAGAGCAAATAAATGTATCCAATGCAGTACTTTATTTGACCCAAAGACCGTTAGTACTTTAAGCTGTGGTCATCCTTTGCCCGCTCTTCCTGCTAATGTTGCTCATGATGGGAGAGGTTCTCTTTATATTACATAAGGGGCTTGTAAATAGTAATCCAGTCTCAGTGTTGTTTGACTCTGGATGTACTACTGTCGGGGTTAGGCAATCTCTTGTAGATCCATCCTGTGCTACAGGAAAAGTCATCAAATGTGTCACATTTGGTGGCACGTTGGAAAAGTATCCTACTGCTATAATACACATTGCTACTCCTTTCTTCACGGGAGAGGTCCACGCGTGTCTACTTCCAAACCCTATTGCGGACCTTATTATTGGTCGTATTCACGGAGTTAGGGAATGTACCCCACAGCAGATTGCTGTTTGGGAAGAGCAAAACATTGAAGCTACCAATGCGGTGGTCACAAGAGCACATGCTCTGGATCCACCTCAAACTTCATTAACTAATAATGATGAAGTAAATGACCAAGATAGTCACTTGACTATTACACGTGACTCATTTATCAAATTGCAAGAAGAAGATCCTTCTTTACAAAAATTCTTCATTCTAGCAAAAAAAAGGTGATCCTAATCAAAATACTAATAGAAAATCTTGGATTTCTATGAAGAACGGCGTACTTGTACGTATGGTACAAGACTCGACTACGTCCACTCATTCACAAATTCTTGTGCCCAAGAGCATGAGATTGCAAATATTGCAACATGCTCATGACTCGCAATGTGCTGGACATATGGGTTTTTTCCCGTACAAAGTCGAGGGTTCTTGCGGCTTTCTTTTGGCCATTTGTGAGCAAGGACATACGAATGTACTGTCGCTCTTGCAAAGTATGTCAGGAGGTCAAATCTAAAGGACCACGACATGCTGCGCCTATCCAGGCTGCTGACATTCCTATTCGCCCTTTTCAAAAAATGGCAATAGATATTATCGGTCCTTTTAGAATTAAGTCGGCTAGAGGACATCAATTTATCCTTACATGTGTCGATATGTGCACACGTTGGCCAGAGGCAATACCTCTCAAGAGCATCTCAACTGCTGACATCGCAGACGCTCTTTGGCTGATATTTTCTCGCTTGGGTTTTCCCGGAGAAATATTGTCAGGCCATGGCACTCAACTTATATCAGACACTATGTCACAGGTAATGTCTATGCTACACATTAAAAGGTCTCTCAGCAGTATCTATCACCCAATGTCTAATGGGTTGGTCGAACGTTTAAATAGGACTCTGAAAACTTTACTTGGTAAGATAACTGAGGATCATCCTCAGGATTGGGACAGGGTCTTACCCGCGGCTCTCTTTGCGTATAGAGAGGTCCCCAATGAACATACGGGGTTTTCCCCTTTTGAACTTGTCTTTGGCGCGCAACCGCGCGGCCCTATGTCTTTACTTCACGATCTAATCACTGCCGATAATATTAGCGATGAAACTCAATCTTCTTATGAGTACGTCATTGCTCTTAGGCAAAAGATCATCGAGGCATGCAAACTAGCAACTTCGTCTTCCGAATTTGCTAAAGAAAAGGCAAGGCAGTTTGCAAATAAGAATAGATGTCTACGACAACTTTGTCCAGGTGACAAAGCTCTCGTTCTACTTCCTTCAAGGGAGAACAGACTTCTAATTGCATGGAAAGGTCCATATGCAATAGTCTCCAAAATTTCTGATGTCGACTATGTTGTCGATATTGATGGAAAGCATAAAAACTTTCCACATAAATATGCTCACGGAATTTTATGAAAGACCTGACTATTTGCAGCCTATTTTCCAGGCAACGGACAATTCTCAAGTACCTCATGGTCAGTACTCATCGCTGTCAGTTATACAGGATGAGGAAACTACTTTTTCTGATGTCAATCTTCCTCTTTCTATGGTCCCACTTTATTCTACGGAATCTTGGAAAAACGTGACCGTTTCTCCAAATCTTTCCGCTGAGGAACATCGACAAGTTTCTTCGATGTTGCAAACATTTCAGGATGTTCTTACAGACATCCCGGGACACACACATGTCATTGAACATGACATTGTGCTAACTGATCATAATCCTATCAGAGTCAGACCCTATCCAATACCTATCCATTTCCAGTCTCAAGTCGAAAAAGAATTGGATGAAATGATACGTTTGGAAATCATTGAACCATCCACTTCAGCATACTCTTCGTCTATGGTTATTGTTCGAAAGAAGGATAATAACATTCGCATTTGCGTAGATTATCGCAAATTGAACCAAGTTACGAAGTTCGATGCTGAACCTATGCCTTCATTAGAAGAGCTACTCAATAAACTTTCTAATTCTAGATTCTTTACCAAACTAGATTTGTCTAAAGGTTATTGGCAAGTTCCTCTAACCGAACGTGCCAAACCTTTTACAGCTTTTTCTACACCTAGGGGTTTATTCCAATGGAATTTCATGCCTTTTGGTCTTATGAACGCCCCTGCTACATTCGTACGCATGATGCGGCGAATTCTCGCATATCGTACAGATGTCATAGCATACCTAGATGATATCTGTCTATTCAGTGATTCCTGGGAAGATCACTATTTGGGTTTATACGAATTACTGTCCACTCTTCGCGAGTATAACTTGACTGCAAAACCCTCTAAAGCCTTTATAGGATTTAGTGAGATTTCTTTCCTAGGTCATCGTGTTGGTCGTGGTCTTTTAAAAACAGAGGACCACAATGTTTCAAAAATACTTAACATTTCGGTCCCTAAGACGAAGAAACAAGTAAGGAGTCTATTAGGTTTGATCCAATTCTACGGACGATTCATTCCGAATCTGTCCTCCATTATGGCACCGCTTTCTACTTTATTGAAGAAAGGGTCGCCTAATCTGATCCGCTGGTCTAAAGAATGTCAATCCTCATTGGACCAGGTTAAAGCCCTATTTTCATCTCCACCTATTCTTAGGTTACCTACTATTGAGAAGACTTTTGTTCTTCGAAGTGACGCCTCGTCAACTGGGATTGGGGCGGCACTAATGCAGGAGTATTCTGATACTCTGCATCCGGTGATGTATATCTCTAGGAAATTAAATGCTGCAGAAAAGAATTACTCGGTTTTAGACCGTGAGTTATTGGCTATGGTATGGTCTATTCTGAAGTTACAAAGATTTCTTCTAGGCGCACATTTCATTGTGGAAACCGACCAGAAAGCGCTTACTGCTATTCAGAGCAAAAACTTGAAGAGCTCGAGGTCCACTCGTTATGCCATAGCTCTTCAACCATTTCATTTCTCGGTTCGAGCTATCCGTGGTTCGGATAATGTAATGGCAGACATTCTGTCCAGATGCCCACACGATTCCACATGATTCTTCTGTCATATATATATATTTCCTGATATACAGTCCAATGTTATAATGACATGTTAGTAGATTTTTTTTTTTTTTCTCACTTTTTTGAGGGGAATTTATAACATTGTACCATGTAATTATCTAAGAAGGCTTAGTTAGTGATATACGGGCCAAAAGATCACTCGGCCACATTTAAATAATATATTTGCATAATTGTATTAAGAGATTTACCAGTTGTCTTTAAGATTTGTGTTATTGATATTTTCGCAGCACATCATTGAAGATGCGAGATTGTGTCCATTGTGGAACTTTGAGGATATCAAGTCCTGTCCTAGATTGGGAGCGGATGATGTCCACATCTTCTTCTATTGAATGTTTTATGTCAACGAAGATCAACACATGTATTACTTATTAATTACTGTTGCTTTATATAATGTAATAAAATAGTGCGGTATATTAATATATTACACCGCTGTTTGCACAACACATTGTATGATATCATAATAATATATTTAATTTCATATATTGGTATGAGAATAATTTGATTTTCATTATGATGTTGCCATCATTGTGGCGTGTGTTGGTGGCACCTTCCTGGAATATATAAGCGTATACTTAGATAAATTTTTTTCTCTAAGGATCTGAGATATGATCTCAGTGTCGCTCCATGCGTTGAGCTAATTTGTTAGGTATATATCCGCGCATCATACGTGCGTTAGGAGCCTAGATTTTTCCGGCTCCAGGATTTAAAAAAAAAAATGTTTCATTTTTTTTTCCCGGGAGGGTGCGGTAATGTTACGCACAAATAATTACTTTTTTCAAAGCCTTTGTATGATCATTTTTCGTATGTATGATCATTTTTTGACTGAAGTGTGTATTATGTTTTTTACAGTCAAAGGGACATAATCCGAGTTATCGAGACTACAATTTTTTAGGAGTTTGCCTTCTCTTGTATAGAGACACGTTCGGTCTATAATTTCTTGAACGAAGCGTGACCATATCTCCTTATTTGGTAGTATCAGTCAACTGTTGTAGATGCCTGAAACCTTTCTTAACGCTTCTGTTCATGACCATAAAAGGCGCGACTGTGTAAGACTTTTATCTCGAATGTTCTTAGAATCGTCTTATTGTGAACGGCGACTCAGAGATTGTCGCTCTGCGCATGTCTCGACTTGGTTTTCGTTTGTTGTTCCGCCCAGCTCGGGAAGTTTAGAAATGGTCTAAGTAGCGAGCAGACGCGACCTGCGTCTTGTGATTTTCTGAGGGAAATACATTGTCTTTGTGAGTTAGTTAGCTAACTAGACTATTTCCCAGTATTATTCAAGCCTGCCTGGAGGCATATGTTCATGGTTGATTTTCCGAAATAAGGTAATTCCTCTTGTATCGAACTTTATGCTATCATCTAGAGGTTCGTCATTTTGTCGCCTTTTTGCTCGCCTGTGTGATTCAAAATGGAGAGGTACTTTGACTAGGATTAAGTCACCGGTATCTTTATACCTGAACTAGTTATATATATATGGGTCGCTCTAGACCAACAAGACTATTGTCTGTGTTCCAGGATTCGTTATATCAGAGATCACGTCCAAGTCAGATGGTTAGACTTAAGAAGGTTATAAAGGTCGAGCTGACCTGTAATCCATGTATGCTATTCACGTGCAGACAGTAAACGGACTTATTGTATACATCTGATCTGCTAGCATCAGGAAGGGAATAATTATTATTGTCTATGAATATTGAAGATCTGCAGCTGACACTGTTGCAGAAGTTATATATATATTATTTATAAAGCTTCACGAACCAGAACTTTATGATATCTGTTTACCATACAACTATGGAGTATTGAATCCTACATGACTATCAGTTAATATGATTTTGAATGCTGCATTCGTTATACTGTGCTGATGATGACATAAATATCATGACTGTTTTGTGGCGTGCAATAAATGGTATAAAACTAAAGCGAAGTTACCATTTCTATGACTCTACACGTCATGTTGCCTGTGGTGTACCCTGTGAACTGTTCTACTGCAACACACACAGCAACATTCTAAATCAGAGAAGACACCTACATCTTGCACTTTAATACCAGGTGTCGATAGGGGTGGCAAGTTATCATTTCAGCTCAAATCCACCCTTATCAATATAGTATATATGATGAGAGAGAGAGGAAGGGCAGAATGTCAGACGGGCCTGCGTGCCCAATTCTTAACCCTTTGAAAATAAAGTTCGTTCGTTCGTTCATGCCACATCCCCATGTCCTGTGCCATCTTCTCAAGGCATTTCCACATATTCTTGCATTTCTGTCTCCATTTCCTTATCTTTTGGTCTGTGTGTAACTCTCACCCCAAGGATTCCAGAACTAGGACTGCTGTGTAATGCTGTCAGCTGGTTTTCCTAATGTGTATTTTAACCATCACCAGTGCCAGCTCTTCATCTCTTGTTTGTCTTGTAGTTGTTTAGTACATTCCATAAGTTGCAGGCTAATGATCGTGTCTTACCATTTTAATCCTTTTGTTATACACAAGCACCAGTTTATGAGAGTCTGTAATTTCTTGGTTATCCTTTCTCTTGCTTTGACACCTACACCATTTAGCTCATCACAGTACGGCAGATTATTAACCCATTTGGTTATAGTTAAATGTCCTAATGCATATTACATGATATTTTACAAACTCATTCAAAATACATTTATAAGACTTACAAAACTTCAAAATGTTCTTCAGCCAGTTTTCAATGATTGTATTTATATTATGAGTTACTTAAAAATACATAAAATGAATAACATTAACATATGTCGCCTTCAAATCTTGCAATTTTTGTTTGTTTTGTATTGTTTCATCAGTGAAATGGGCGATAACTGCAAATAATCTAAGAGTATTCTTTCCAACAAGATTGTCTTTCTTGAGAGAAATATTGAAACTTTTCCTCCCTCCCCCCTCCACACACACACTATCGCACGTACGTGCACAGACATACACGCAACTGACAACTACATTTAAAAAAATGTAATTTACAACTCTATCAAAATTTAAAAAAAAAAAAGAAAAAATTAACTTTCCGTGTAATATACTGAATAATGAAATCCGCCTCCTGTGCTCTGGACTCGTTTATCGCAGACTGATAATGTCATTAGCGGATCAATTACATTTGACTTAAATGTACAAACAACAACAAAATAACACTAAAAAGAAGAAAATAAAAAAATAAAACAAAAATATTTTAAACACAAGCTTTTAATGCACTAAAAAGCCCAAATAATTTTTCACTGAGTTTATAGCTTGCAGTAAAAAAATGTAACATCAAATTGACAAAAAGCCTGGGGCGCTGATTCTACATGAAATTAACTTCTGCTTTATACTTCATTAGACACTTATGGATAAAATATATGGTAAGCGCTTAAGTGAACCACGCTTTTTGTCAATTTGATGATACATTTTTTGACTGCAAGCTATAAACTCGTGAAAAATTATTTGTGGCTTTTTAGTGCATTAAAAGCCTGTGTTTAAAATATTTTTATTTTATTATTTTTATGTTTGCTTCCTCTTTTGATGGACCAGTTTATTTAATTATAATGATGATGATAATGAAGATGCCTTAAAACTTTGTTAAATAATAGAATGATTATAATCTTGCACTAGAAATATTCTCAATCACTCATTCTACTTTTCAGTTTGCTTTTGTGCATTTGGCAGATTTAATATTTAAAACATCAGTGTTTGAGGATACCCATTTTGTCCACTACACTGGCCTTGGTCTAGAAATTGGGGAGGTAAAACTCTTTGTGTGGTAACTGTAGTGATTATATTTGTTTTTGTCTTTCACAGTTTGGTATCGGTAGTGCTTTTGTAAGTTAGAGATTTTCATTCATTCATTAAGACAAAAAAATAAAACACCATTAACACCGCTCTTGCCGTGCGCTGGCTGACTGACGCTCAAGAGAGCGAAATTCCCTGAAAGGACCCCCACCTCATTCAAAGCGTCGGCGCTGAGTCCTCAAAAATGATACACTAATACGGTTTTCACCAATGAGAAGAGCGGAAACTGAGGTTTACGCACATGTAACACGAGGCACAGATTTTTTATAGGAAGATATCGTAAATTCAAAGTGAATGAGAAAGTTTGGATTTTAATACACATCTGGGAGGCCTACCTACACTCGTGTTACATCAAACAAACGAGCAACCATTCAGCTAAAATTGTATCAAAGTTTTAAAAATCATAGTAATTTGATGAAAGAGCGAACGAACGTTAAAACAGAGCACCTCCAACACATTTCGGCGTGTAAACATAATGGCGGATGTTCCATCTGACAAACCCGGACACGATGGGCCGACTGTACGAAACACAGGAAATGACTCCAGCGCTGAACTGAAAGTTTCACCAATGGAAGTCGACCCAATATGTGTTCTGAGTAAGTTTTGAATTTTGTTTTATTTCTATTCATTTCAGACCTATTTTGTTTATTTGCAATATAGCAACGGCAAGTGACGGAGGGTGGATGTATTAGTAAAAGAACAGCCAAATGTGGCTGCTCGATTCACACATTTAGACAGAAAGTTTTTCGTTTGTTAAGCAATTTTGGGGGTGGGGTATTGTTGTTAATGTAGCTATTTGGTTGTTTTATCGGACCATCACCATTTTCTAAACATTCGGTATCAGAATTAAGGTCTAACACTTAGTAACAGTTTGTAAAGCCGCTGACCTCCTTTCGATAACGTTATGAATGTCAAAGGTCATGTTTAGAATTTAGCTTGCTACACATTTGTGAACGTTAATTTTTTTTTTTAATTGCCTCTCTCGCTTAATTAACCTTTTTTTTTCTCAATTATTTCAGGGGACGATCGTTATGATGCACATTTTTCAATGACGGGAAGAGGCAGAAGAGGCTCTGCCACCGATTTCTACTGTGACAAACAGACTATTGGCACAGTTCTGTCTTCTGAAGGACTAGGTAAATGCAACATGGGAGCTAGTACGTCTTGTTGTGTAAAGTTTATATATCATATTATTTCCTCTCATTCTCTGATGTTAAAAATCATTAGGCTACTATGTAGTTGAAGCTTTCCTAGAAGCCTCTACAGGTTTTGAGTTTATTTTACAATTACAAACATAAAAGACAAATGACATAATCCATGTAAAAGAGAGACTTACAATCTACTGTATAATTAATATAATGATTTAAATGGTAAATGCAGTAAAAATTAATGCCGCAATAAATGCTTAATGATTAACAAAGGGAAAGAAAAAATAATTTGGCTGACATTTTTTGTATTAATAATAAAATAACACAATCATGCAATTTGTCCTCTTCCCGTCCCTCCCAACAAATTTCTCTCAGGTGACCTCTTGGTTTCTCTGTGCTACCCGAACAGAATGTGAGTAAAGGACAGCTACAGTACAGGTGCCAGATGTCAGTACAACAAGCCAGTGCCCTGAGAGGAGATTCACTTGAGGACTTTCTGAACACACAATTATCTTTTGATGCAGCTGACCTCAAGTGACAGTGAGTTGGACACGGACTAATATGTAATGTTTCTTTGTTTCTAAAAATCAAATTTTAAGCAGTAAAGGTTGTTTCAATCAAGAAAATAACCATCAATTTGAATTGTACAACTCAAATTACATAAATATGGAAGTTTTCAGCTCTATAGCTGCAATATTCATGATTTTATGACAACATTTGGAATTTCGTGAGATTTTTCTTCCGAACTGCAAATTTAGCCTTTGATCCATTTTCACATAATGCAGTTTTATAGTATTCAGTATTTCATGTGGCTCAAAAAAATTAAGCATCAAGTATATAATGCTCTCTTTAAGCTCAATAAATCTTATAGCTTTCCTGTGTGTAGTTTTTGATTTATGAGTGCATGAAAATGCATATTTGCACTTTGCGAGCACAACAATGAGACTTGAAATTGTATCTTTTGTCAATTTTGATGGACCATAATTCATTTAATTGATTTGTTGTACTTCCCATGTTTCTTTTCTGCAATAAGGACTTGTATGACTTTGTACAAAAAACATTATTGACTTGGTAAGTGTTTGTTGACTGTAGTTATGATTGTGCAAAGTCAGGCAATTTGTTCGGTGCGAAGATGTTTGAAAAATTTTGTAATTCCCCACAATTTTGAAATGCTGTAACTCCCCATGATTCGTGAGATCATGAAAGAGGTCAAGGTCAAAACAACATTTTTGACAATAACTCGTGACAGGTTCATGAGAATCCCATGAAACTTACTGAACACAAAACTCTCTGACCATATTATTGAATGCCTATAAAAGATTGACGTTCCTTGAATAAATCCAGTTGAAAATTCAATGCACAAGTATGGCTCATCTCACTACAGAACAACGACTCATCATCGTTGGACGTGTACAGACTGGACAGTCACAAAGTGTAGTTACCAGACAATTTAATGTGGTTAGAAGCACCATTAGTCGCCTGTGGAGGCAATTTCAAGAAACTGGCTCAGTGGCAGACCGGCCACGCAGTGGAAGACCCAGAGTCACAACTCCTGCCGAAGACCGCTTCATACGGCTGTGTCACCTCAGGAATCGACTTGCATCTGCGTCCTCCACAGTCCAGTCAATGTCAGCAGCTCGTCGAATTTCAGATCAAACGGTCAGGAACCGGCTGCACGACTCTGGTCTTTGGGCTAGAAGACTCTACAGAGGTCCTGTTCTTACGGACCGGCATCGTCAGAACCGACTGCAGTGGGCGAACCAGCATCGTAAGTGGACCGTTGGGAATGACTGGAGACGGGTTTGGTTTAGGGATGAATCATTTTTTGTGCTCAAGCGACATGATAGACGGAGAAGAGTTTACCGCAGAGTCCATGAGCGCTACACCCAGAACAGCGTTGATGAGGTCCTCCACATGGTGGTGGAGGTGTACTGATGTGGAGGGCGATCAACTTCATGGGAAGAAGTGATTTGGTGCAAATTGAAGGACGCCTGAATGCCCAATGATACGTCGCTGAAATTCTTCGTCTTCACGTCCTTCCACTTCTGGCTGCACGAGGGTCGATTTTTCAGCAGGATAACGCTCGACCTCATGTGGCACAGCTCACCACCCAGTTCCTTGCTGACAACAACGTCCAAACCATTCCGTGGCCAGCCATGTCATCAGACATGAACCCCATAGAACACTTATGGGATGAACTCGACAGACGACTCCGCCAGCGAGACGTGGCTCCAGCCAGTCTCCGACAGTTGTCTCTTGCACTGCGGGAAGAGTGGGCAGCCATCCCACAACAACAGATCCAACGGCTAATCGGATCCATGTCAAGGAGATGTCGTTCTCTGATAGAGGCCAGAGGAGGCCATACACCTTACTGAAACGGAGGCCTCAGTCGCATAGAATAAAAGTCCAAACCAAATTTAATGAACATCATTTCATTGTTAAGGTCTGAAAGTTTCTTCATGCCGAGATTGAAACATTAATTCCGTAAAATAAAATTTTGGTACAAGTTTGAAATTTGGTGTCCATTACCACTGCAATAATGTTGCGTTTCTTTTTTTGAACAGTATAGAAAATGATAACCTGCTGACAAGTCTGTTTCAGTTAATACAATGTTCACATGTGAAAATCATGGCAACTAGAAAATGATCACCTGCTGACAGGTTTCTGATAGGAAACTCTATACAGAGCGATACAACAGGAGGCAATCTGATCATCAGAAGAATCTCCCCGTTGAACAAATGTTTCGGTACATTATTCTCCTTTACACTCTAAGGGGGCGGGCCCACCTGGGTCATGACTCCGAAGTGTCTCCACCTCCTGTTGTCTTATGTAGAAAATGAACACACTCCACCTTGGTTGCAGCTTTAAAATCCACAATTCTGCGCAGGCTATTGTGAAAGTAACCCTTATGTTGAAAACAAATTATTGTGCCACAGCACACCACGACTAGGGACGGACACTGACCCACCTGCGCAAAGCCAACGAGGCTTGGAGCCATTACATGCTAGCAACTGAAATCTACTTGCGCCTGACACCTCATATAATATACGCCACATGTTGCCTGTAAGCCACTGTCCTTTCACCAATGCAATGAAAAAGTCAGTGTATTGCGGACTTAGAAAAAATTTCCACTTTCCGGATGTTTCCTGTAACGCAGGTGGGGATAGAGTTTACTGTCCCGAGTTCCATAGCCCATTGCAGTTGTTTCACAGCCAGCATGATGCCTTTTCCACAGTTTCACTAAGCCTCTTCAGTGCCCTTGTTCTCGACTGTCCCCTCAGCCCCTGACAAGTCTGTTTCAGTTAATACAATGTTCACATGTGAAAATCATTGCAACTAGAAAATGATAACCTACTGAGAAGTCTGTTTCAGTTAATACAATGTTCACATAACAGGCCTGGTAATACAATGTTCACGAGTGCCTGATAACATACCTTTATGTTTGTCTCATATTAATTTACTATAAAAAGGGGTACTTGATTCTGCTGTTGAGTTAGGAAAGGCAAAGGCAATGAGAATAGAAAGTTGTCACACCATCTCATAAAATTGAAACCCAGTAGCAGTGAAGTCTCTGACACTTCACTTACCTACGACAGTATCTGCCATAGGACAGCCTTCACATTTTGTTTACCTTATCTCTTGAGATGTCAAGCCTAATGCATAGAGTTATATGGTTTACACGGTTGTGTCTAGCTTCAAGCCTGGCTTATTGTTACACTTGACTGTTTCAAACCTGGCTTACTGTTACACTTGACTGTTTCAAGCCTGGCTTACTGTTACACTTGACTGTTTCAAACCTGGCTTACTGTTACACTTGACTGTTTAAAACCTGGCTTACTGTTGTACTTGACTGTTTAAATCTTGGCTTACTGTTACACTTGACTGTTTCAAGCCTGGCTTACTGTTGCACATGACTGTTTCAAACCTGGCTTACTGTTGCACTTGACTGTTTCAAGCCTGGCTTACTGTTACACTTGACTGTTTCAAACCTGGCTTACTGTTGCACTTGACTGTTTAAATCTTTGCTTACTGTTACACTTGACTGTTTCAAGCCTGGCTTACTGTTGCACATGACTGTTTCAAACCTGGCTTACTGTTGCACTTGACTGTTTCAAGCCAGGCTTACTGTTACACTTGACTGTTTCAAACCTGGCTTACTGTTGCACTTGACTGTTTAAATCTTTGCTTACTGTTACACTTGACTGTTTCAAGCCTGGCTTACTGTTGCACATGACTGTTTCAAACCTGGCTTACTGTTGCACTTGACTGTTTAAATCTTTGCTTACTGTTACACTTGACTGTTTCAAGCCTGGCTTACTGTTGCACTTGACTGTTTAAATTTTTGCTTACTGTTACACTTGACTGTTTCAAGCCTGGCTTACTGTTGCACTTGACTGTTTCAAACCTGGCTTACTGTTGCAACTTGACTGTTTCAAGCCAGGCTTACTGTTACACTTGACTGTTTTAAGCCTGGCTTACTGTTACAAGCACAGTAACACCAGACGGTGGGGCAGGCAAAGACATCAACATCAGAATGAATAAGGCAAGAACAGCCTTCTTTAGCCTAAATAACATCTGGAAGTCCTCCCAATACAGCACAAGCACAAAATTAAGATTATACCAGAGTTGCGTGCTTTCTGTGCTTCTCTATGGTGCGGAATGCTGGAGAGTCACAGAGAAGGAAATGTCAAAATTGTCCTCTTTTCACACAACATGCCTAAGAAAAATTCACCGCATCTTTTGGCCGAATACCATCACCAACCAAGATCTGCTTACTCGTAGCAAGCAAGAGGACATGCACACCATCATAGCTGGCAGACGCTGGAGCTGGGTTGGTCATGTCCTCAGAAGAGACCCCGATGCCATCACAAGAACAGCTATGCTTTTGGACCCCTGAAGGAAAACGAAAGAGAGGCCGACCAAAAACAACCTGGCGGAGGACTGTGGAGGCTGAGATGCAAAGAATGAACCAGAGTTGGGGCACTGTACGAAGGATGGCCACCGACCGTGCAAAGTGGAATCAATTTGTTGTTGCCCTACAAGACGCCACTAGGCGTGATGGCCACTGACTGCTTTGACGGTCGGTGGTTAAGGATCGAAGAAGAAGAAGAAATTACTGTTACACTTGACTGTTTCAAGCCAGGCTTACTGTTACACTTTACTATTTCAAACCTGGCTTACTGTTGCACTGACTTGACTGTTTCGGCAAGTATCTGCCTGAATGGCAAGAGGACACCTGTCATTGTACAGGGAAAAAAGGGATACTCACGCAAAATCAGTCTCAGGCTAGACATATTAACCGGAGATTCCGCCTCGAGTAATAGCGGGCTTACGATAAAAAAAAAACAGCTTACTCTTAGGGTCAGAATTCAGTATATCACTGAAATTCAGTAACAGTTAATGTGATAATTTGAACACTATGAATATGTGACACAATGAATTTGTATAGTGAGGAATTAGGCCTTGCATTAAATTGAATGCAATGAATTGAGAGTAATGAATTGATGTAAAACCTACCATAATAAATAAGGAAGCCCTATTTGCTTTAATGATATTTGGTTTTGTGTGTGTGTATTTTTATTGTTTTGGTATTTCTTTGTGTTTGTTCTAGAGATATTTGGGTTTTTTTGTATTTTGTTTTAAAGATATTTAGTTTTGAACGTATTTGTTGTAAAGATTTTTATTTTGTGGGTTTTTTTGTTTTAAAGATATTTTGATTTTATATGTTTTTAATTGTAAAAATATTTGGTTTGTGTGTGTGTGTTTTTTTTTTGGCTGTAAAGATATTTGGTTTGTGTATTATTGTTGTTGTAAAGATAATTGGTTTTGCAGGTTTTTTTTTGTTTTGTTCTAATATAATAATATGTTTAGTTTTCTGTGTTCCTTGTTTTGTTTTACAAATATTTGGTGTTGTGTGTTTTCAGATCGTTCTGTTCTCAACCTACACGCAAAAAATGCCCAATTATCCACATGTCCATTTCAACGAAAATTTGGATTGGACAATATATGCAAAACTAGAAGTAAGTTGATTGTTTACCTGCCCTCAACAACTGATATTCCTGCCATTACACTAATTACAATGCTTACTCTTCTCTAGTGTTGTTTTCTTTTACTGGTCACCCTCAGGTGTGTCCTACACAATGGCCAATATGAGATTGTACAATAGGGTGATAGGCTGGCAACTTCATCATGTCAAACAAATTGCCACAGAAGCCACTGCTGTAAGAGCAGGTGAATGCTTGGTGCAGGCTTCCTGCAAGGGAACCTGCTGCGGTGGTGGCTTCATGCTCCATGGGGAGCAAAAGGAGAAATAATCATGAATAAATAACTTCTCAACTTTGTTAACATTACACCTCCCTGTTCTGCCCATTGGATAGTCATGTGACCGAGCCCGATTCTGAAATCATCATAATGGCAATGAGATTAACTCATTCTAACCCGTGATGTGCATCATCTGCCAGGTTACCCTACAAACGTGGTTCTGGGCTTTCCCAAGGAATTATCATGTCCTACACAGAGCCATTTCTCAGCTCCCCCTGCCTATCATTGGGTTCATAGTGAGATACGTCTATGGCTTAGGTGACTGTTCCAAGCTTAGTGTGCAGTGCAAGGTTCTCAATATATTTCACCACAGAGGAAATCTCTGGAAGTGTGTGGATGATTTCTAGAGTCAATGAGGGCGTAATTAGCCTCGCGGACAGAGGTTCACTTCTACATATGTATATTATAGCATTATTATGCTTAGCTGGTGGTCATATAAGGATGACTCCAAATATGCCTCCATGCATATTATCAACTAATCAACCACAAAAATTTATGAATGAATTTTAATAGTATTGATGATAATAGTCTAGGTTTGATGTTTTACAAATTTCTAGGCATGATATAGTTAAGTAATAAATTACTGAAATGGCATGGAACAGTACTGAGTAGAGGAGATTCTAGTTCAGCAGTATGTGACTTCATACAAAGAAATCCTAAAAATTAGAATTTTCATTTGTTTGCGATAAAACTTGTTGGATTAACTTTCAACTGGATATACGTTTCCATTCTGGAGCTTTTACTGACAGGGAAATAAGAAGAGCTGAACTATTTTTATGTGTAAGTAATGGTTGTACTTAATATTTTTGTTGTAATTGTTTTAAATCTCTACTTAAAAGACATTAACACATTTATTCTCTACATAAGAACATATTGCATTTTACAACATTTTTCAGCCAATTCCTAAAGTTTGATGCTTGAAACATACGTCTGCTGAATTAAAATGTATATCTAATGTCTGGTTTTTAAAACGTGACTTGTAGACAAAAAATGCATTCATTTTGGGGCCTGGGTGAAACCAAAAAGCAACCCGGGTTCTTCTTCTTCTTTGATCCTTAGCTGCTGACTGTCAAAGCAGTCAGTGGCCATCACGCCTGGTGGTGTCTTGTAGGACAGCAACAGACTGCTTCCACTTTGTTCAGTCAGCAGCCATCCTTCGTACAGTACCCAGCTCTGGTTCATTCTTTGCATCTCTGCCTCCACAGTTCTCCGCCAAGTTGTTTTTGGTCAGCCTTTCTTTCACTTTTCTTTTGGGGGGTCCATAGCATAGCTGTTCTTGTGATGGCATCGGGGTCTCTTCTGAGAATGTGGCCAACCCAACTCCAGCGTCTGCATGCTGTGATGGTGTTCATGTCCTCTTGGTTACTCTGAGTAACTAGTTCTTGGTTAGTGATAGTATTCGGCCAAAAGATTCAGAGAATTTTCCTTAGGCAGATTATGTGGAAGGAGGACCGTTTTGACATTTCCTTCAAATTAGAAAGAGTTAAATCACTAGATAACTTTACATCTGTCGCACACCATTTGGTCAAGTTCTTACCATATCATCTATACCATTCTTATCTCTGTCTCCAGTTCTTTTTGGGTCTCCAGCTATTTTCTTTAGCCTGGGGAATCCTAAAAAAGACTACTTTGTGATTGTGGTTTAGAGATTCTACAGTATCAATCATCAGTCAGTCAATACCTTTTAGCTGACCATGGAGCATAGGCCTTCAACAGACACATGCCAGGTCCTCCTGTTGTGTGCCATCAGCTTAAGGTTGTTACATGTCTTCCTCATCATTTTAAGTTGTCTCCACTTCTCTTGTCCAAGTCTTTATTAGTCTTCCTCTACTTTTCATGCCCTGGGGGTTCCCAGAACAAGGACTGCCTGGTACTGCCGTCAACAGGATCCTCAATGTGTGTCGGATCCATCATCTTCTCATTTCTTATGTCACTGGTACTTGTCTATTCCAGAATATACAAGACTAAAAAAGGAAAAGAAAAGACACATGACTGGAAGAAATTATTGCTGAGGAACAAATGTGGCACCCTTACTTTACAGCAGCTATTCAAGCACCTGATATTTTGTTTAGTTTTGTGATTTGATTTATGTTAGTATTTCTGTCTTTGTGCTATCGTGGCCATAACAAAAAGTATTTTATTTGGCAAGGTATGCCCCATTCAACCTAGGCACAAGTTTCATCAGTTATATTAGGGCAGATGTCAAAATATAAGAGACCTTATGATCAAGAAGTTTAAAAAGTAGATTAACAGTAATAATCAGGAGGGATATAATGCTTTCATTACTTGTATTCATTATTTATATGGAGAACATCAAAGATGCAAATGACAAACCATAATCATTTGATCTAACAAAAAAAAGATTCTTTAGATCAGCGGTAGGCAGCACAGGAGCTGTGGGGGTCTGCTTTAGGAATACTTAGCTCTTTAAAGATCTTCCTTGATAAATCCATATCTGTTTTCAGGTTTCAGAGTGTCTGGAATTTGGAAGAATTTCAGCCAGTATGTGACTGATCTCTGCCACATGATCTACTTGCTACAGTCTCATCAACAGAGTGGTAGAAAGTTAAAATTGAATATTTGATTGAAAGTTAACTTCACTTGAAAGAAAATATGGGTTCCTGTCTTATACAGTTGATGGATGAAATAAATTTTAGTTAACTATCTTGTAGGCTTTTACTGGCATGTAGTGACAGTATCTTTAAATCTGGTTACATCACGCTGTTAAGTGCTGGTGGGAGAGGGCTAGTTCACAATTGACCTAGGTTAAACATTCTTAATTTCCACTCCGTCACCTAAAGACCTACCAAATGATGCCTTGGGATTTACCAGAAGATCAAAATAGACCAGTTGCCGACCTCTCGTTAGGTCATATGATTATTGTTAGTTGTGTGCATCTATGATGATGTTCTCCATACAGATAATGAATAAAAGTGGTGACAGACTGTATCCCTACTGAGAGTTAATATTTATAATTAGCCTTTTAAAACTGAAAATTCTGGCTAATTATTGTAGCCCTGCCTGGTCATTTTAACGTGAACTTTTAAGACGCTAACTGAGTTACACAGGGTTTTCCCGAAAATCAGTTGATCAAAGAATATATTCTCCTAAGGTAAGTGCACTACAAAGATTAACTTTTTTCTGTACCTGGCAGTTTTCAGAGTTTACCCAGGCCACTAAATGAATGCCATATATTTCCACTGCTGATCTTTTAAAACATGATTTTGTTAAAAGTGAGGGAGAATGTTCACCGTCACCAAGTGAAACTCTTAGTGTGAGTCATGGCTTGTTTCATAGGTTTCAGTCCCGTTATGGATTTAAATAATGTGAGGCTACAAGGTGAGGCAGCTTTAATGTGAGTCGTGGTTTGTTTCATAGGTTTCAATCCCATTGTAGATTTTAAAATGTGAGACTACAAGATGAGGCAGCAAGAGCAGACACTGAAGGGGCATCTGCATTTGTACAGACTTTGTCCAGGATTGTAGAGGAAGAAGGTTACGACTCTAGACAAGTTTTTAATGCGGTTGAAACTGGCATCTACTGAAAGAGAATGTCATCCAAAAAGTACATTTCAATCCATGAAAAAAGTGCTCCAGAGTTTGAGGCCTCCAAAATCAGCTGAACACTTTTGCTTGGTGGGTGGGGGGAATGATTTAAATCACAAACGTATGTACAGAATGTAGAATATAAACATTCAATACATCTAACAGGACATCAATTTCAACAACTCAAAGTTCTCATCACACTGAACACTACTAGTTCATGTATATTGCTGGATGGTCAGGAAGAATATATGTGACTGGATTTCTTCTAAATCTTTTGTTAACTTGGTAACTTTCAATTCACTTTGTTGGCTTGGGTTATGGTAACTGGACTACCTCCAGGGAATAAAGACCTTACCCTTCAGCCTATACTGTTATATAATTACTGTCACTTGAAATCACTACTGTTCTACCTTCTCTATAAACACATTGGGCACTAATTCACTAAATGTCATTTGAATGTCATTGATACAAGTAGCACGAAGATATCTCAAAATACTACATCCAAGGTTCTCGACTTGATCTAGTTCAATCTTGAACTATCATTGGCAAAACTGCTTTCAGACATCATCATCTTTACTGCACGCTGCAGCCTCACAACCTCATGCACGGTTGTGACAAAAGCTTGACCAAAACATCTGGATGGTTCTAACACAATTGCGGCCTCAAATAGCTAACGCTATTGAGCCATTTGCCAGTAGAAAAATATGGAGAAGAGAGAATGAAATTTTTTTCCTTAAATTTTTGCTACTTCCCTTTCAACCATTTACCATATGCATGGAACTGTTGGTTATATCAGGACTTAAAAAAAAAAATTTAGTGTTATTTTATTTCTGTTTATTGTACGTCTGTACTGTATTATGCCTGACTATGGGGTTTCTACTTTTTGGTTAAGAGTAGTTTAATGTGTTGTTCAGAAGCATACTTGTATCTATACTGGCATGATTTTAAAATTGGTTTGAGGTCTGTCTATGTATTTTTTCTACTGGGTTTCCTACTGAGAGAATGAATCTCCCGTGTGTCTCTTATTTATAGACCCGAACTGACGGAAGTCATGTGACCTATTACTTATGTCCCTTAACTCGTGAATTAATTCCCCAGCTTGTCTATTCCCAGTAATGTCCCTTTGATTAGATTTCCTATCACAAGACCTCAAACAGATGGCATTGGACAGGAAGGCTTGGAAAGAATTAGTTGAATTTGGGGAGCTGAAGGGCAGGGATTAACATATAGTAAGTAAACAAGGACAATGAACAAGCAACTGGAAGATTGACTTGAGGCGGAGCTTTGCCTCCATTTTGTGTGAAAAGTGTCAATAGCCTCCCACTTTCTGTCCTAAAGAACGTACCATGATCATGGTCTGATCTGTGCTACCAACATAGCTGAAACATGATAAAGGTTTATTATCATGACCCTTCAACTCACCAGGGGGCATGTGCCTCCAACAAACTTTTGCTAAGTCTTCATGTCCTGTGCCATTAACTCCAGGTCTTCCGATGTCTTCTTCATCATGTTCATTTCTGTCTCTAGTTATCTTCTTCATGTTTTTTGTGTGGATCTACCTCGGCTTCTTTTACCCTGTGGACTCCAGAACAAGGACTGTCTTGTAATGCTATCATCAACAGGTTCCTTCAGTATCTCTTATTTCATGGGTCAGATTCTTGTTACAACTCTTGTACATTAGTGGTCCTGTCATACAACTTCAGTACTTTTATTCTATGCAAGCATCCATTTATGAAAGTCTTGTTTTTTGCTTGTTTAAAATATATATATATATATATTATTTCACAGCCAAACAATAGAACTGACTTAACATTTGAGTTGCAGATTCTAATTTTTGTATTAGAATTGATTAATTTTGATCTCCATACATTTCCCAATGCAATGAAAGCTCCTGTACCTTTTGTATTCTTATTTTGATATCGTCTGTTACTCCAACTGTGATAATGGTTTATGCATGTTTGTAAATTCTATGCAAATATTTTCTATATTTTGAAGTTTTAAATATTTCTACATCTGCAGGCATTCTCTATGTATGCTAGCTACATGACATACACCAAAAAATACTGTGCAAACCACTTGTTCACAGATTACCCCTTCCCAAATCGAATTCTAGGTTTAGCATGGATGCTGTCTGTATGTTTCAGCGGTAAGCTATATATATAAGATCATTTATGAATTACGTTAGTGCTACGCTGTTTGTCTGCTGCGTATTTCAGAGTGAATATTCACAGCACATAATTGAGTCACCACGTTTAAGATCAGGGTACAACTGTTTCATAATTTATTTACACAATAACCTACTATTCAACAAAATACATTGAAGGCTAACATGACAGTTATAAATGTCTTGTCTCCATCACACACAGGAACACCTCTTTTCATCTACTAATCTCCACACTGCCCTGGGGCGTCAACCAAAATTGCACATCTCCATGGTGCTTACACAAAGGTGCAGAAAATTAACCCCTCTCTCACAACACTCTGGAATAATGCTTGATACAAGAATAGAACAGAATAATGCTGGATACAAGAATACAGTGGAATAATGCTGGATACAAGAATAGAACAGAATAATGCTGGATACAAGAATACAGTGGAATAATGCTGGATACAAGAATACAACAGAATAATGCTGGATACAAGAATTCTTCTTCTTTGATCCTTAGCTGCCGACCGTCAAAGCAGTCAGTGGCCATTATGCCTGGTGGCGTCTTGTAGGGCAACAACAAATTGATTCCACTTTGCTCGGTCGGCGGCCATCCTTCGTACAGTGCACCAACTCTGGTTCATTCTTTGCATCTCAGCCTCCACAGTCCTCCGCCAAGTTGTTTTTGGTCGCCCTCTCTTTCGTTTTCCCTCAGGGGTCCATAGCATAGCTGTTCTTGTGATGGCATTGGGGTCTCTTCTGAGGACATGGCCAACACAGCCCCAGCGTCTGCCAGCCACAGCGTCTGCCAGCCACGATGTTGCGCATGTCCTCCCGCCCGCTCCGAGCAAGCAGATCCCGGCCGGTGATGGCACCCGGCCAAAAGATTCTGAGAATTTTTCCTAGGCACATTGTGTGAAAAGAGGACAACCTCGACATTTCCTTCTCTGTAACTCTCCAGCTCTCTGCGCCATAGAGAAGCACAGAAAGCACACAGCTCCGATACAATCCTAATTTTGTGCTTGTGCTGTACTGAGAGGACTTCCAGATGTTTAGACCAAAAAAGACTGCTCCTGCTTTGTTCACTCTGCCGTTGATGTCTCTGCCCGCTCCGCCGTCTGGTGTCACCATGCATCCCAGGCATGTGAAGGCATCCGTCTGCCCCAGCCACCGACCCCCCACTGATATGAGCCCAGGGCCGCTCACATTGAGCGCCACGACCCCTGTCCTCTCTAGGTTGATGTCCAAGCCCACCCGCTGGCTATACCCACCAAGTCCATCCGTCTTCTCCTGGCTGTGCCGATGCGAATGTGCCAGCAGTGCAATGTCACCTGCATACCCCAGATCCTCCAAAGTAGAAAATGCAGTCCATCCCACTCTTCTTGGACTGCCATCTGGCGCATCACCCAGTCTATGACTGTTAAAAATAGAGTGGCCGATAAGGGGCATCCCTGTCGCACTCCCGTCTTCACCCCAAAGGTCACGTTGCTCTGCCCAATGCCAACGCAAAGTTGGCACAAAGGCTTTCCATGATTGACACCACGCAGCTTGGAATTCCATAAGCCCTCAGTATTTTCCATAAACTGTCCCTATGTATACCGCCAAAAGCCTTTTCAAAATCAACGAAATTAATGTACAGCTGTCTTTGCCATTCTGAGCACTGCTCTATAATGCTCCTGAGGGTAAATATATGATCCACACATCTACCGTCCCCTCCAAATCCCGCCCGCTCTTTCCCCAGCCTGTGGTCCACCGCTTTTGAGATTCTCTGTATAATTATCCTGCCTAGTATTCCACTGGGAACCGAGAGAAGAGCCACTCCTCTCCAACTATTGCAGTCCGCAAGATCTCCCCCCTTGGGCAATCCGACAACCATTCCTTTTCTCCACTCTGTTGGTGCTGTCCCCGCCCTCCAGACCTGCGCAAATAGTGGTTCCAATAGTTCTGCTGCCAGCTCTGGGTCTGTCTTAAATAGCTCTGCATTTAAGCCATCATGACCAGGAGCTTCTCCATTCTTCAACCCTCTGACCGCTGTGATGATCTCTTCTTTTCGTGGGATGTCTGTATTAACATCTAGATCATTTTCAGCCTCAGGAATATTCAATTGTGTCTCTGGTGGTTCCTTATTCAGAGTTTCTCTGAAATGCTCTGCCCATCTTGTTTCCTGTCCCTCTACTGTCGTGATGAGATTTCCGTGCTTATCTCTTACTAATGTAATATTGTTTGCACCTCGTTTTCCACTGATGATTTTAGTTATTTTTTATACTGTGCTTTGTTCATTTCTCAGTGCTGCCTCTTCTGCCAGTCTTGCAAGGTCATCCAGAAATGTCCTTTTGTTAGCACGGGTTTGACGTTTAATTTCCTTGTCCAGCTGACTGTACTGTTCACTATATATTGCCTTTAACCTGGGAGACTTAGCTTCTGTTTTCTTTCTTTTCATTTCTTTTCTCTTCGCTATGGTGTTTAGCGTATCTGGTGTTATCCAGTCTTGGCTCTTTCTTTCCTGGAATCCCAAGCATGACTTGCTGCTTTCCTTGTATATTGTTGAGATGGTGTTGAATCTCTGGTCAACATCATCGGTCTCTGTTCTTTCCTGGCATTCGATAATCTCATATCTTCTCTTTACGTCGACCACGAAAGCTTTTCTGGTGAGGGGAACCTTCAGTTTTGTGATGTTGTATCTTTTCTGTTTGACTGCAACTGGTCCAGCAGCTCTGAGTTTCACTTTCAGTCTGGATACAAGAATGCAGCAGAATAATGCTGGATACAATAATACAGTGGAAAAATGCTAGATACAAGAATACAGCGGAATAATGCTGGATAAAAGAATACAACGGAATAATGCTGGATAAAAGAATAGAACAGAATAATGCTGGATAAAAGAATAGAACAGAATAATGCTGGATACAAGAATAGAACAGAATAATGCTGGATACAAGAATACAGCGGAATAATGCTGGATAAAAGAATAGAACAGAATAATGCTGGATAAAAGAATAGAACAGAATAATGCTGGATACAAGAATAAAGTGGAAAAATGCTAGATACAAGAATATAACAGAATAATGCTGGATAAAAGAATAGAACAGAATAATGCTGGATAAAAGAATAGAACAGAATAATGCTGGATAAAAGAATAGAACAGAATAATGCTGGATAAAAGAATAGAACAGAATAATGCTGGATACAAGAATAGAACAGAATAATGCTGGATACAAGAATACAACAAAATAATGCTGGATACAAAAATAGAACAGAATAATGCTGGATACAAGAATGTAACAGAATAATGCTGGATACAATAATACAGTGGAAAAATGCTAGATACAAAATTACAGTGGAATAATGCTGGATAAAAGAATACAACGGAAAAACCCTCTATACAAGAATACAGCGGAAAAATGCTGGATTCAAGAATACAGCGGAATAATTCTGGATACAAGAAGACAGCGGAATAATGAAGAATACAGCAAAATAATGCGAACACAAGATTACAGAGGAATAATGCTAGATACAAGAATACAGTGGAATAATGCTGGATACAAGAATAGAAAGGAAAAATGCTAGAAACAAGAATACAGTGGAATAATGCTAGATACAAGAATACAGCAGAATAATGCTAGATAAAAGAATACAGTGGAATAATGCCATTAGATTATTACTTATAAAGTTTTTTTTTAATTATAGAAGCTTGTGCTCATCTCAAAATGGGCACAGTGAGGGATCTGAGGCATCAAATTAAAACTGCATGTTTCACTATTCATTTTGTAACAATACAGAATGGCAGTCAGTTGTTCATCACTGTGAACAGTGCATTGTTGGAGGTTGTTGACACTTTGAACATTTGGGATTTTAAATGTGAAAAAGCCAAAATTCTATCTCAAATAATAATTGAGGTATCATTATTCAGACCATTTAAACATCTGCCTCAAAGATACCCAACGTATGAGCAACATAGAAAACACATGGCCGTCACCAGTACTATTCTTGAAAAAACTCATATAGAGGTACATATAGCCTGAAGCTGACCACTGTTTTCATTGACAATATTCAAGTAAATGTCTGTGGCCATTGACAGACAGGCTAGTCTATTATACCCTACTTCTATTTGGTTGATTGTATAGGTTCGTATCTCTGCTAGGACAGTAGGCTGCTTTTTGTATGGTAAGAAAATTCTTTCTTTCAGATGGCAATGTTACTCAGAACAACAGTTGATAAATGAGTTATGATGACAACAGGCTTCATTAAATGTAGGACTTTATTTACATAAGCCATCGTAAAATAGGCCAAATGCTGGCTCTTGATAACATCTGTAAAACAATATGACCAACCTTCCACCTGAGGTTGGCAGACTTGTACAATAAGATCAGTAGGTAATATTTCAGTGTCACTCTATCTCTCTCGCTGCTTCAGTTATCATAACTGTCTCTAGTGGCTATTGGGGACCACACTTTGAGAACCACTGTTGCCATAATTTGATCTGCCATCTATATCTTCATATGTAAAAATGTGTCTCTCTTATGCTCAGGCAAATTCTTATACTTCTGCCTTGGTGTATTTTAATGAAACTGGCCTAACCGCCAGGGGTGTACATTTACCAAGTCTATCTTCTAAACTCAAGACTATCGGCTGTCTACTGTTCTTCTTATTTACCTAAAAGTTCATCGACATATATTCATTACATTGGGTAATATATGGAAATAAAAATAAATCAAGTCCAACACAAAGATAAGTATTGTCAACTCATGTCATATTGTATGCTGTCAAACATAGAGAACAACAACAGCAGGTTACAGACGTCCATAAATGGGTGCATACTTAGAATAGAAGGATTGAAGTGGTGTGACAAGATTACCAGTGTGGAAGTGATGTCAAGAACCAGACACACCTCAGTGAAACTGGGTGAGATGAAGGCACTGCTAATGGACAGGAAACACACAGAGGAAACCTGTTGAAAGCATTTTAAGGCAGTCCTTGTTCTGGAATCCTTAGGTTAAGAGAAATAGAGGGAGACCACAAGAAAATAGAGAGAAGAAAATAGGAGACAGAAAAGAAAGGGATGAGGAAGATAGTGAGCTGATGGCAGGCCACAGGAGGACTGGCATAAGTTTGTTGCTGATGGCAGGCCACAGGAGGACTGGCATAAGTTTGTTGCTGATGGCCGGCCACAGGAGGACGCATAAGTTTGTTGCTGATGGCAGGCCACAGGAGGACTGGCATAAGTTTGTTGCTGATGGCAGGCCACAGGAGGACTGGCATAAGTTTGTTGCTGATGGCAGGCCACAGGAGGACTGGCATAAGTTTGTTGCTGATGGCAGGCCACAGGAGGACTGGCATAAGTTTGTTGCTGATGGCAGGCCACAGGAGGACTGGCATAAGTTTGTTGCTGATGGCAGGCCACAGGAAGACTGGCATAAGTTTGTTGCTGATGGCAGGCCACAGGAGGACTGGCATAAGTTTGTTGCTGATGGCAGGCCACAGGAGGACTGGCATAAGTTTGTTGCTGATGGCAGGCCACAGGAGGACTGGCATAAGTTTGTTGCTGATGGCAGGCCACAGGAGGACTGGCATAAGTTTGTTGCTGATGGCAGGCCACAGGAGGACTGGCATAAGTTTGTTGCTGATGGCAGGCCACAGGAGGACTGGCATAAGTTTGTTGCTGATGGCAGGCCACAGGAGGACTGGCATAAGTTTGTTGCTGATGGCAGGCCACAGGAGGACTGGCATAAGTTTGTTGCTGATGGCAGGCCACAGGAGGACTGGCATAAGTTTGTTGCTGATGGCAGGCCACAGGAGGACTGGCATAAGTTTGTTGCTGATGGCAGGCCACAGGAGGACTGGCATAAGTTTGTTGCTGATGGCAGGCCACAGGAGGACTGGCATAAGTTTGTTGCTGATGGCAGGCCACAGGAGGACTGGCATAAGTTTGTTGCTGATGGCAGGCCACAGGAGGACTGGCATAAGTTTGTTGCTGATGGCAGGCCACAGGAGGACTGGCATAAGTTTGTTGCTGATGGCAGGCCACAGGAGGACTGGCATAAGTTTGTTGCTGATGGCAGGCCACAGGAGGACTGGCATAAGTTTGTTGCTGATGGCAGGCCACAGGAGGACTGGCATAAGTTTGTTGCTGATGGCAGGCCACAGGAGGACTGGCATAAGTTTGTTGCTGATGGCAGGCCACAGGAGGACTGGCATAAGTTTGTTAAAGGCCTATGCTCCTTTGGGAGCTGAAGGCTGATGAATGAATGTAAGATGACCTTGCAGAGGTCAAACAGATTTTTTCTGTTGCAAAAAAGTTGAGCTTCTGAGATCTTGAAAGAGATTACAGTTTGCTAATTGGGTTAAGCTTATAATATGTTTAGTCATATTGGGAAACCAGGAGTCAGATACCAGAAGCAAATACTACTGAACAAAACACCAACATGACAAGACCTTTAAACATTCTGCAGTGGAATGCAAAAGGGGTGATGAATAAGAAACGGGCTCTTGCAGCAAAATATCAATGTAGCCAGCATCCAGGAAACCTTACTGAACCAAAACTAGAGATTCTAAATAAGAAGGTACCAAACAGCCAAACCGTACAGGTAGACAGATATGGGCACAAAGAGGACATCCAAATCCTGACACGCAACTCACTGCCAGGCAATGAAATACAAAGCCCAACAAAAGGACAAACAAGGTAGCAGGAACAGACATGTTGGTAGGCTAGGAATCTCTCAGAATATACAACATATACTGGCCACCAGGAAAACCTGTGGAAATGGGCGAAGCCTCTCTAAAAAGGCAGTCTTAAAGTCTATTTGATGTGCTATTCTATCTCCAGTATTTTTTCATCAAGTAGCAGTACTTACATTGAATATTGGGGGTTGGAGTGGCTAAGAGGTATAACATCTACCTCTAATGCTAAATGTACCAGGTTCGATTCCCAGCTCAGAGAATATATTTTATGTACATTTTATCAGAAACAATGGGTCCTAATTGATGTCACACTCCCCCCTGATCTCATTGGTAGTAAGATCGGATGCCTAGCCTTCTCGGATAAGGCGAACAAATAGGTCACGTTTGCACGTTGCGTGCATAAAAAATCCCTAGGCAGTTGGAAAACGTTAAGAGTAGACCATACAACCACTGCCTTGGCAAAATTTGGAAAAACTACCCACTGCAAAAAATATTATAGAATGTGTGATTCCAGTATATGCACATTGGGATCCTCACTGGTGCTATGGAGTTTATGCACTGTGATGAGATCCTCCTTGGTTGACCTAAGTGAGGATATTGGAGCTGTCCATGTGCAGTGAAGATGGTCCTTAAAACCAAAGCAAATATTTCTTCTTCTTCTTCTTCTTCTTCTTCCTTCCTTCCTTCCTCCCTTCCTCCCTCCCTTCCTTCCTTCCTTCCTTCCTTCCTTCCTTCCTTCCTTCCTTCCTTCCTTCCTTCCTTCCTTCCTTCCTTCCTTCCTTCCTTCCTTCCTTCCTTCCTTCCTTCCCTCCTTCCCTCCCTCCCTCCCTCCTTCCCTCCCTCCTTCCCTCCCTCCTTCCTTCCTTCCTTCCTTCCTTCCTTCCTTCCTTCCTTCCTTCCTTCCTTCCTTCCTTCCTTCTTTTCTTCTTCTTTCTTCTTCCTTCTTCCTTCTTCTTCTTCCTTCTTTCTTCTTCTTCTTTCTTCTTCTTTCTTCTTCTTCTTTCTTCTTCTTCCTTCTTCTTCTTTCTTCTTCTTCCTTCCTTCTTTCTTCTTCTTCCTTCTTCTTCCTTCTTCTTTCTTCTTCTTCCTTCTTTCTTCTTCTTTCTTTCTTCTTCTTTCTTCTTCTTCTTCTTCTTCTTCTTCTTCTTCTTCTTCTTCTTCTTCTTCTTCTTCTTCTTCTTCTTCTTCTTCTTCTTCTTCTTCTTCTTCTTCTTCTTCTTCTTCTTCCTTCTTCCTTCTTCTTCTTCTTCTTCTTCTTCTTCTTCTTCTTCTTCTTCTTCTTCTTCTTCTTCTTCCTTCTTCTTTTTCTTCCTTCTTCCTCCTTCTTCCTCCTTCTTCCTCCTTCTTCCTCCTTCTTCCTCCTTCTTCCTTCTTCTTCCTTCTTCCTTCTTCCTTCTTCCTTCTTTCTTCTTTCTTCTTTCTTTCTTCTTCTTCTTCTTCTTCTTCTTCTTCTTCTTCTTCTTCTTCTTCTTCTTCTTCTTCTTCTTCTTCTTCTTCTTCTTCTTTCTTCTTCCTTCTTCTTTCTTCTTCTTCTTCTTTCTTCTTCCTTCTTCCTCCTTCTTCCTTCTTCCTTCTTCTTCTTCTCTCTTCTTCCTTCTTCCTTCTTCTTCTTCTTTCTTGTTCTTCCTTCTTCTTCCTTCTTCTTCTTTCTTCTTCTTCTTCTTCTTCTTCTTCTTCTTCTTCTTCTTCTTCTTCTTCTTCTTCTTCTTCTTCTTCTTCTTCTCCTTCTTCTCCCTTCTTCTTCTCCCTTCCTTCTTCTTCCTTCCTTCTTCTTCTTCTTTCCTTCCTTCTTCCTCCTTCCTTCTTCTTCTTCTTCTTTCCTTCCTTCTTCTTCCTTCCTTCCTTCTTCTTCCTTCCTTCTTCTTCATTCCTCTTCCTTCCTTCTTTTTCTTTCCTTCTTCTTTCTTCCTTCTTCTTCCTTTCTTCTTCTTCCTTTCTTCTTCTTCCTTCCTTCTTCTTTTCCTTCCTTCTTCTTCTTCCTTCCTTCTTCTTCCTTTCTTCCTTCTTCTTCCTTCCTCCTCCTCCTCCTCCTCCTCCTCCTCCTTCTTCTTCTTCTTCTCTCTTCTTCTTCTCTCTTCTTCTTCTCTCTTCTTCTTCTTCTTCTTCTTCTTCTTCTTCTTCTTCTTCTTCTTCTTCTTCTTCTTCTTCTTCTTCTTCTTCTTCTTCTTCTTCTTCTTCTTCTTCCTCCCTCCCTCCCTCCCTCCCACCCTCCCTCCCTCCCTCCCTCCCTCCCTCCCTCCCTCCCTCCCTCCCTCCCTCCCCCCCCCTCCCTCCCTCTCCATCCCTTCCTTCCTTCCTTCCTTCCTTCCTTCTTTCCTTCCTCCTTTCCTTCCTTGTTCTCCTTCCTTCCTTCCTTCCTTCCTTCCTTCTTCCTTCCTTCCTTCTTTCCTTCCTTCCTTCCTTCCTTCCTTCCTTCCTTCATTCATTCATTCTTCTTCCTTTCTTCTTCCTTCCTTTTTCTTCCTTCATTCTTCTTCCTTCCTTCTTCCTTTTTCTCCCTTCCTTCTTCCTCCCTTCTTCTTCCTTCCTTCCTTCTTTCTCCTTTCTTCTTCCTTCCTTCTTCCTCTTCCTTCCTTCCTTCCTTCTTCTTCTTTCTTCTTCTTCCTTCTCCTTCCTCCCTTCTTCTTCTTCCTTCCTCCTTCTTCTTCCTTCCTTCTTCTTCCTTCCTTCTTCTTCCTTCCTTCTTCCTTCTTCTTCCTTCCTTCTTCCTTCCTCTTTCTTCCTTCCTTCCTCCTCCTTCCTTCCTCCTCCTTCCTTCCTCCTTCTTTCTTCCTCCTCCTCCTTCCTCCTCCTCCCTCCCTCCTCCCTCCCTCCTCCCTTCATCCTTCTTCCTTCTTCTTCCTCCTCCCCCTCCTCCTCTCTCCTCCTCCTCCCTCCTCCTCCTCCTCCTCCTCCACTCTCAGACGTCCACTTGAATGTTCTCAAAGAAAGCAGTAGTCAAATATTGAGTGTTATGAAAATTATTTGTGCATCAAGGAATTGATTTTTGATTGGTCACCAACACAGATATCAAACCTGGCAACACAAAGCGGAATTCAGCAGTTTCATCTGGCACTGATGCTTTGGAAGGACCAATGCCAACCTTACAGATGAATCTGGTCTTTGTTCATGGTATGTTTCATAAAAATACAACACAGTAGCCTGACAAATTCTATTAGAAGCACTTCATTCAGAAATAGTAGACAGCAAACTTTGTGAGGCTGGCATAAGATCATCATTGTTGTTTTTTTATGGTAGTAGTTGGTGTTTTGTAGATAATAACCTTTATAATGCTGAAATGAGACCTTGCTGGTTTTTTATGGTAGTAGTTGATGTTTTGTAGACAGCAACCTTTGTGAGGCTGACCTGAGACTTTTATTACTGTTTTGTTAGGGTAGTAGTTGATTTTTTGAAGACAGCAACTTTGTGATGTGACCTGAGACCTTTATTGCTATTTGGATATGGTAGTAGTTGGTGTTTTGTAGACAACAGCCTTGTGATGTGACTTGAGACCTTTATTGCTGTTTGATTATGATAGTAGTTGGTGTTTTGTAGACAGCAGCCTTTGTGAGGCTGACATGAGACTTTTATTACTGTGTTTTAGTTAGTAGCAGTTGGTGTGTTGAGCATCCATATGGCAGAGTGATTAGAGCATTGGCTTTTTGCACCAAAGGTACGGGGTTCAAAACATGATCATGTCACGCTCCAGTGTACCTAGCTGTAAATAGGTACCTGATTTGAGTTAGGGAAGGCAAAGACAGAGGAAGGTAACTGGTCACCCTACCTCTCTAATTTGGGACTAGTATAGTGAAGTCACTAATATTTTACTCCCCTGTGGCAATATTTTACTGTGGGACTACCTTTACCTTATTTTAGTTGATGGGTTGTAGACAGCAACCTTTATTAGGCTGACCTGAGACCTTTATTGCTGTTTGTTGTGTTAGTAGTGGATGTATTCTTCTTCTTCTTCTTCCGTCCTTAATCAACGACCGGCAAAGCAGTCAGTGGCCATTACGCCTAGTGGCGTCTGGGAACTTTTTTTTGCCGTTTGTTATGGTAGCCTAATTGATGTCTTTAGGGCAACGACAAATCAATCCGTTTGCTGTTGTTTCCGTAATCAAAGTGACTGGCAAACGGGTGATCAGCCCGTTGGTAGTGGATGTATTGCAGACATCAAACTTTATTAGGCTGACCTGGGATCTTTATTGCTGTTTGTTATGGTAGTAATTGATGTATTGCAGACAGCAGCCTTTATTGCTGTTTGTTGTGTTAGTAGTGGATGTATTGCAGACATCAAACTTTATTAGGCTGACCTGGGATCTTTATTGCTGTTTGTTATGGTAGTAGTTGATGTATTGCAGACAGCAACCTTTATTAGGCTGACCTGAGACCTTTAATGCAGTTTTTTATGGTAGTAGTTGATGTATTGCAGACCGCAACCTTTATTAGGCTGACCTGGGACCTTTATTGCTGTTTGTTATGGTAGTAGTTGATGTATTCCAGACATCAACCTTTATTAGGCTGACCTGAGACCTTTATTGCTGTTTGTTATGGTAGTAGTTGATGTATTGCAGACAGCAGCCTTTATTAGGCTGACCTGGGACCTTTATTGCTGTTTGTTGTGTTAGTAGTGGATGTATTGCAGACATCAACCTTTATTAGGCTGACCTGGGACCTTTATTGCTGTCTGTTATGGTAGTAGTTGATGTATTGCAGACAGCAACCTTTATTAGGCTGACCTGACACCTTTATTGCTGTTTGTTATGGTAGTAGTTGATGTATTGCAGGCAGCAACCTTTATTAGGCAAACCTGAGACCTTTATTGCTGTTTGCTATGGTAGTAGTTGATGTATTGCAGACAGCAACCTTTATTAAGCTGACTTGATAACTTTATTGCTGTTGTTATGTAGTAGTTGATGTATTGCAGACAGCAGCCTTTATTAGGCTGACCTGAGACATTTATTGCTGTTTGTTATGGTAGTAGTTGATGTATTGCAGACAGCAACCGTTATTGCTGGTTGTTATGGTAGTAGTTGATGTATTACAGATAGCAACCTTTATTAGGCTGACCTGGGACCTTTATTGCTGTTTGTTATGGTAGTATTTAATGTATTGCAACCAGCAACCTTTGTGAGGTTGATACAAGACCTTCATTGTTGTTTGTTATGGTAGTAGTTGATGTATTGCAGACATCAACCTTTGTGAGGTTGATATGAGGCCTTTATTGCTTTTTGTTATGGTAGTAGTTGATGTATTGCAGCCAGCAACTTTTATGTGGCTGATGTGAGACCTTTATTGTTTTTTGTTAAGGTAGTAGTTGATGTATTGCAGCCAGCAACCTTTGTGAGATAAGATATGAAACCTTTCTTGCTGTTTGTTATTTTAGTAGTTGGTGTATTGCAGCCAGCAACCTTTGTGAGGTTGATATGAGAACTTTATTGCTGTTTGTTATGGTAGTAGTTGATGTATTGTAGACAGCAACCTTTGTGAGGCTGATATGAGACCTTTATTGAGGTTTGTTATGGCAGTAGTTGATGTATTGCAGACAGCAACCTTTGGGAGGCTGATACGAGACCTATATTGCTGTTTTTCTGGTAGTAGTGGTATATTGAGCATCCTTTTGGCAGAGTGGTTAGAGTGCTGGCCTGTTGCAAAACACGGTGTTGTCATGCTCCAGTCTTCTTCTTTGATCCTTAGCCGCCGACCGTCAAAGCAGTCAGTGGCCATCACGCCTGGTGGCGTCTTGTAGGGCAACTACAAATTGATTCCACTTTGCTCGGTCGGTGGCCATCCTTCGTACAGTGCCCCAACTCTGGTTCATTCTTTGCATCTCAGCCTCCACAGTCCTCTGCCAAGTTGTTTTTGGTTGGCCTCTCTTTCGTTTTCCTTCAGGAGTCCATAGCATAGCTGTTCTTGTGATGACATCGGGGTCTCTTCTGAGGACATGGCCAACCCAGCTCTAGCGTCTGCCAGCTATGATGGTGTGCATGTCCTCTTGCTTGCTCCGAGTAAGCAGATCTTGATTGGTGATAGTATTCGGCCAAAAGATTCGGTGAATTTTTCTTAGGCATGTTGTGTGAAAAGATGACAATTTTGACATTTCCTTCTCTGTAACTCTCCAGCATTCCGCACCATAGAGAAGCACATAAAGCACACAGCTCTGATATAATCTTAATTTTGTCCTTGTGCTGTGCTGAGAGGACTTCCAGATGTTGTTTAGACTAAAAAAGGCTGTTCTTGCTTTGTTCATTCTGTTGTTGATGTCTTTGCTTGCTCCGCCGTCTGGTTTTACTATGCATCCTAGGTATGTGAAGGCATCTGTCTGTTCCAGTTGCTGATTCCTTACTGATATGGGCTCAGGGTTGCTCACATTGAGCGTCATGACCTCTGTCTTCTTTAGGTTGATGTTCAAGCCCACCTGCTGGCTATACTTATTAAGTCTATCCGTTTTTTCCTGGATGTGTTGATGTGAATGTGCTAGCAGTGCAATGTCATCTGCATATTCCAGATCTTCCAATGTAGAAAATGTAGTCCATCTTATTCCTCTTGGATTGCCCTCTGTTGTCTGGCGCATCACCCAGTCTATGACTGTTAAAAATAGAGTGGTTGATAAGGGGCATCCCTGTCGTACTCCTGTCTTCACTTCAAAGGTTAGGTTGCTCTGCCCAATGGTACACGTAAAGTTGGCATAAAGGCTTTTTATGATTGACACTATGCAGCTTGGAATTCCATAAACCCTCAGTATTTTCCATAAACTGTCCCTATGTATACTGTCAAAAGCCTTATCAAAATCAACGAAATTAATGTACAGCTGTCTTTGCCATTCTGAGCACTGCTCTATAATGTTCCTGAGGGTAAATATATGATCTACACATCTTCTGTTCTTTCTAAATCCTGCTTGTTCTTTCCTCAGTTTGTGGTCTACTGCTTTTGAGATTCTCTGTATAATTATCCTGCCTAGTATTTTGCTGGGAACTGAGAGAAGAGTTATTCCTCTCCAATTATTGCAGTCTGCAAGATCTCCCTTCTTGGGCAATTTGACAATTATTCCTTTTCTCCACTCTGTTGGTGTTGTCCTTGTTTTCCAGACTTGTGCAAATAGTGGTTCTAATAGTTCTGCTGCTAGCTCTGGGTCTGTATTAAATACCTCTGCATTTAAGTTATCATGACCAGGAGCTTTTCCATTCTTTAACCCTTTGATTGCTGTGATGATTTCTTCTTTTCGTGGGATGTCTGTATTAACATCTAGATCATTTTCAGCCTCAGGAACATTCAATTGTGTCTCTGGTGGTTCCTTATTCAGAGTTTCTCTGAAATGCTCTGCCCATCTTGTTTCCTGTCCCTCTACTGTCGTGATGATATTTCCGTGCTTATCTCTTACTAATGTAATATTGTTTGCACCTCGTTTTCCACTGATGATTTTAGTTATTTTGTATACTGTGCTTTGTTCATTTCTCAGTGCTGTCTCTTCTGCCTGTCTTGCAAGGTCATCCAGAAATGTCCTTTTGTTAGCACGGGTTTGACGTTTAACTTCCTTGTCCAGCTGACTGTACTGTTCAGTATATATTGCCTTTAACCAGGGAGACTTAGCTTCTGTTTTCTTTCTTTTCATTTCCTTTCTCTTCGCTATGGTGTTTAGCGTTTCTGGTGTTATCCATTCTTGGCTCTTTCTTTCTTGGAATCCCAAGCATGACTTGCTGCTTTCCTTGTATATTGTTGAGATGGTGTTGAATCTCTGGTCAACTCATCGGTCTCTGTTCTTTCCTGGCTTTTGATAATCTCATATCTTCTCTTTACGTCGACCACGAAAGCTTTTATGGTGAGGGGATCCCTTTGTATAACAAAAGTTGGCATAGAAGCTTTTTATGATTGACACTATGCAGCTTGGAATTCCATAAGCCCTCAGTATTTTCCATAAACTGTCCCTATGTATACTGTCAAAAGCCTTATCAAAATCAACGAAATTAATGTACAGCTGTCTTTGCCATTCTGAGCACTGCTCTATAATGTTCCTGAGGGTAAATATATGATCTACACATCTTCTGTTCTTTCTAAATCCTGCTTGTTCTTTCCTCAGTTTGTGGTCTACTGCTTTTGAAATTCTCTGTATAATTATCCTGCCTAGTATTTTGCTGGGAACTGAGAGAAGAGTTATTCCTCTCCAATTATTGCAGTCTGCAAGATCTCCCTTCTTGGGCAATTTGACAATTATTCCTTTGTTCCACCCCGTTGGTGTTGTCCCTGTTTTCCAGACTTGTGCAAATAGTGGTTCTAATAGTTCTGCTGCTAGCTCAGGGTCTGTCTTAAATATGTTCCAGTCTACCCAACTGTAAATGAGTAACTGTTCTTGAGTTAGAGAAAGCAAAGGCAGTTAGGAAAGGGACTGGTCACTCCACCTTACAAACTGAGACCTAGTATAGATGAAGTCTCTAACGCTTAACTCCTCTAGGGCAGTATCTGCTGTGGGATAATCTTCACTTTAGTACATAAACAGTATGAATAAAAAACTATATGAACACAGAAATATATGAAAACTATATCTAAACAGTATAAGCCAGGGGTTGGGAACCAGCGGCTCGCAAGCCGCATGCAGCTGTTTGGGCCATATCTCATGCGGCTCTTGGCTGTCGGCTGCTTAACTCTTAGTGTCTGTGCACTAAAACCACAATTTGACACACATTTTTTCATGGACTAAACTTTTGGGATGGGGGGGGGGGGGCAGAATTGTTTGGGCTTTTTGACAGAACTTTAAAAACAATATATATCTCAAAGAAAAAGAAACAATTTATTTTAAAATATTATGGCTGAACAAATTGTCATGCAAATATTTTGGAGAAAAGTCTAGACTTATCATAAAATATAAATGTTTCTTCAGGTCTGATACTCCTAACATAATTTTTTCATAAAGTATATCCAATAGTGTTTTTCTATCCTTTTGAAATACGGAAGTCATTAATAACAAAATCACACGAAAAAGAAACTATACACACAACTGATAGCTTGCATGAAAACAAAATATTTCTTGTGATTAATCTGATGGTATTTAGCAAAGCATTTTTTATACCTTTTTCATAATAGCTTAACCTTTATTTCTATTTTTGGATTCAGGACTGATTACAGAATTTTCTATCACGAAACAAACAAGTGTTTTCACGAGATGTCCGTCATGCACCCAAGCCACGCAAATTGTAGCCGCCATTTGCAATTGAAATTACATTTCCTGATGTACTTGCCGGTATTAAAAAAATCTTGGAAGAATGGTTTATTAAAATATCTGAGCATCTTTTTAAAGATTTTCAAAACAAAAGTGAAATAGTGAAAAAAAAATAAAGACTTGCCACTGTCTGCAAGACTGTAAAAGAAAGAACATAGAGGATGGCCACTGATATAACTAGCCAGCAAATTGAAGACATTAAATCAGCACCAGGATATTCTCTGGCATGTGATGAGTCTTATGATGTGGAGCACATTGCACAAGTTGCTCTCATTTGCAGATATGTAAACTCTAAAGGACCACAAGAAGAGTTAATTGAACTACTGCCACTCAGGGGACAGACTCGGGGAGAAGATATTGCAACTGCAGTATCTGAATGTTTGCAAAAGAAAGAAATAGATATCAACAAAATCATATCCGTTGCTACAGATGAAGCTCCGAGCATGAGGAGAGAAAAGGGTTTCATTACTTTATTAACAAAAAGTATTAACCATGATGTGATTTCTTTTCACTGCCTTATTCACCAAGAAGCCCTCTGTGCACAAACCTTCCCAGAAGAAATGTTGACGGTAATGGAATTAGTAGTTAAGATTGTAACACAAATAATGGCAAGTAACCTGAATCACCGACAGTTTTGTGAGTTTCTCCAAGAAGTCAATCATGAATACTCTGATCTTCTTTTGCATAACAAGGTACGGTGGGTTATCTAGAGGCAAAGCTCTGATGAGGTTTGCTGCTTGTCTTAATGAAGTAAAGATATGGCTGAAAGAGAAGAAACTTGAATATCCTGAGTTATCAAATCCTGATTGGTTACAGAAATTCTACTTCATGCTGGACATGACTTCTCACTTGAACATTTTAAATAAAAAACTCCAAGGAAAGGGCAATACAGCTATTTTGTTCTTGGAAAAAGTGCTTTCATTTGAGCACAAGCTGTCTTTGTTTGCTAGAGACATTGAAACTGGCAAATTATTACACTTCCCAGCATTAAAAGAACATATGCAAACTGCTGAAAGTAGCATTGACCTCAAGTTCCTCTTAAAAGGTATTGAGAAAATGACATTTTCATTTACTGATCGCTTTCAAGAGTTTAGAAAAGAAAAGGCAACCTTGTAATTTTTTATAAAACCTCTTGAAACAGATATCAGCAAACTGAATTTTTCAACCTTTCCTCAAATTGACCAAGCTGATTTTGAACTTGAATTGGTAGATTTAGAAGACAAAGCCTTGTGGTGTTCAAATTTACACATCTGCTTCATGAGCTTGAAAATCTTGAAAGGCAAAAATCAGCCCTTTCACTACAACACAAGTGGTCTGAAATAACTGAGCTCAAAAAACAAGATCAGATCATATTTGATGTTTGGAACTGTTTACCCGACAGCAATGTTCAGCTGAAGTTTGCATTTGGGCTTCTTTCACTTTTTGGATCAACATATTTTTGTGAACAATTATATTCCAGCATGAATTATATCAAAAGCAAATTAAGAAGCCAATTGAATGACGTGAGTCTCCAGTCATGCTTGAAAATGTAAACAACAGATTATTCACGAAATATTAACCAACTTTGCAAGGAAATCCAACAGCAAAAGTCTCAATAAATCTCCTTACTTTTCATTTGTATATCTTATATTATTATTATGTTACATCTTATCTGAATATTTGTTACTGAAAAAAATTGTATTACTTATTGTGTATTAAAATAACATTTGAAAAATTGTGTTTATTATTTCAATTATATATATAATATATATATTATTGAATGAGGGATACCATGTGATTTTTTTTTTCCATGTGGCTCTTTCTAGTTTTTTTAAAATGGAGACAAACTTAAATATTTGGCTCTTTGTCATGGAAAGGTTCCCGGCCCCTGGTGTAAGCAATAAACAATGTGAATCAATAAATATACTTAACCTATCTGGAATGACAGAATTACCAAGCTTAAACAGAAATTATTTAAAGGTTTATTACCATTCTGTGCCCAAAAGGATTGTAAAACATCCTACTACATGCCTATAGAGACATATTGGTAATATGGTATTAAGCCCATATTTGACCATACAGCACACAAGGGGGTGATGTGGTCAGCAAACACACTGGTATTCCTTTTCATTTATGCACTTTTTTTTTTTCCACAGAATTAGGTAAGTTGTTGTCTTATGGCATACAGCAGGGCTTAGAGAAAATGGCTGTCACTAGGTAAGTTGTTGTCTTATGGCATACAGCAGGGCTTAGAGAAAATGGCTGTCACTAGGTAAGTTGTTGTCTTATGGCATACAGCAGGGCTTAGAGAAAATGGCTGTCACTAGGTAAGTTGTTGTCTTATGGCATACAGCAGGGCTTAGAGAAAATGGCTGTCACTAGGTAAGTTGTTGTCTTATGGCATACAGCAGGGCTTAGAGAAAATGGCTGTCACTAGGTAAGTTGTTGTCTTATGGCATACAGCAGGGCTTAGAGAAAATGGCTGTCACTGCAGAAGGGAAAGCAAGAAGGCAGGGTTACAGGTTCTCTTATGATTGTGCAAGCAACTGATAATTAAGAGGTAGGCACAATCTAGTAAAGCTAATTGACTTTGCATGTGGAGCAGATGCTCACTGTAGATGAAGCACAGTGATCATTGGAAGACCTCTGATAAAAGGGAAGATGTCATCTTCTATATTATTTAGAAGAAGTGTCTACTTCTACACTAACTATTTAGATGTAATATCTACTTCTACACCAACTATTTAAATGTAATTTATTCTTCTACACCAACTATTTAAATGTAATATATTCATCTACACCGACTATTTAGATGTAATATATTCTTCTACACCAACTATTTAGAGGTAATATCTACTTCTACACCCACTATTTAGATGTAATGTCTACTTCTACATTGACTATGTAGATAAAATATATACTTCTACATTGACTACTTAGATGAAATATATACTTCTACACCATTATTTAAATGATACGTCAACTTCTACTATTTAGATGAAATGTATACTTCTACACTGACTATTTAGATGAAATATATACTTCGACACTGACTATTAAGATAACATTTCTACTTCTACATTGACTATTTAGATGTAATATATACTTCTACACTGACTATTTAGATGAAATATATACTTCTACATTGACTATTTAGATGAAATGTCTACTTCTACATTGACTATTTAGATGTAGTATATACTTCTACACTGACTATTTAGATGTAATGTCTACTTCTACATTGACTATTTAGATAAAATATATACTTCTACTCCAACTGTTTACATAAAATATATACTTCTACACCAACTGTTTGTGATGAGAGGTCACAGCAATTGGGTCTGAAAATACACAGGGAAAAGACACAAATAATGAGAATAAATGCAGGTAATGATAACAGGGTTGAACTTAAAGAAACACCACTACAAGATGTAGAATCGTACACATATCTTGGCAGCAATATAGACAAAGTTGGAGGGACAGACAGTGATATCAAAATAAGAATACAAAAAGCAAGAGGAGCTTTCATTGCATTGGGAAATATATGGAAATCAAGAGAAATCTAATCCAACACGAAAATAAGAATCTTCAACTCAAATGTGAAGTCAGTCCTATTGTATGGCTCTGAGACATGGAGAACAACAAAGACAACAACCAAAAAGCTACAGACTTTCATAAATGAGTGCTTGCATTGAATAGAAGGATTAAAATGGTATGACAAGGTTACCAATGTGGAACTGATGACAAGAACCAGTGCCAGTGGAACAAGAGATGAGAAGAAGACGATGGATAGGACACACACTGAGGAAACCTATTGATAGCATTACAAGGATGTCCTTGTTCTGGAACCCCCAGGGCAAGAGAGGCAGAAGTAGACCAAGAAGCACATGGAGAAGAGAGCTAGAAACAGAGGTGAAAATGATGAGGAGAACGTGTAAAGAACTTGAGATGATGGCACATGACAGGAGGACTTGGCATGTGTTTGTTGAAGGCCTGTGCTCCTTTGGGAGTGGAGGGTTGTGAATGAATGGATGAATATACTTCTACACTGACTATTTAGATGAAATATATACTTCTACACTGACTATTTAGATGAAATATATACTTCTACTGACTATTTAGATGAAATATATACTTCTACACTGACTATTTAGATGAAATATATACTTCTACACTGACTATTTAGATGAAATATATACTTCTACACTGACTATTTAGATGTAATGTCTACTTCTACATTGACTATTTAGATGTAATATATACTTCTACACTGACTATTTATATATAATATATACTTCTACACTGACTATTTAGATGTAATGTCTACTTCTACATTGACTATTTAGATGAAATATATACTTCTACACTGACTATTTAAATGTAATGTCTACTTCTACATTGACTATTTAGATGAAGTTATACTTCTACACTGACTATTTAGATGTAATTTATACTTCTACACTGACTTTAGATGTAGTGTCTACTTCTACACCAACTATTTAGATGAAATGTATACTTCTACATTGACTATTTAGATGAAATATATACTTCTACACTGACTATTTAGATGTAATATCTACTTCTACACCAACTATTTAGATGAAATGTATACTTCTACACGGACTATTTAGATGAAATATATACTTCTACACCAACTATTTAGATGAAATGTATACTTCTTCATTGACTATTTAGATGAAATATATACTTCTACATTGACTATTTAGATGAAATATTGTTATTGTTGAACAGAATCAACATCATTGCACTCCGGCAAACCCATTGGTGCTCAGTCTCCCTCAGTATATGTTGAAAAGTGTGAATGTTTACTGTTGTAGATGCGATGAATGCATCTTCTCATATGTCCAGCTTGGCTAGCCAAACGTTTGATGCCAAATTCCAACAGTCTTAACCTTGATGATTCATCTATTGCAGTGTCATTCTCTAACATGCGATCATTAATTGTTCTCAGTATCTCTCCCTCATCCATATCCAGTGTCCCCACTGTGGGTGCTTTTGATGCTAGTCTGTCAGCTCTCTCATTATCACATACCCCTGCATGACCAGGACAGTAGATCCACATCAGCTCCTGTAGACTCGAAGCTTCTATGAATGTTTTCCATCCATACTGCAATGAAACACTTTGAACCTTTTGAAGCATGGACTGAGAGTCTGACACAATGACTGCCTTTGTTAATGAATTTTCAGTTAGCTGCAGTAACAGCCTCGACCTCCATTCTCATGCTGCAAGTTGTTATCTTGTAAGTCCCCCTATGTTCGGCGATGATTCTGCCCTGTACCCTAGCAGAGAAGCCCCAACCTGATTTCTCACCACAAATCACAGACCCATCTGTATACACAATGGCATCATTATCCCCAGCATGATCATGTATCAGTTGATTAATTTCCACTTCTGCTTTTCCTTTACCCCAAGTTCTACACTCTCTACCAAGGCTGATGATGACTTGCTGGTAGTTAATCCAGTTCTCATCTGACATACCCCTTTGATTATATTTTCAACTGTGGCCACCTGCTCGATTGTTGTCTCTGCATGTGCCATTCATGGCATCCCGCTTTGTTCTTGCTCCCTTAATGTCAGCTATGTTTCCATGCAGGGGGTACTGTTTGTAGTTACTCGCATATAAGTTTTTGCATGGGCCATCGCATATCTGATCTAATCAACAGCACTCCAAGCATATACCTCATTGTCACAATGGGAGTATCTCATTCTTACGATGTTATTATGTATGTTTCATGTTGGCCCCACTTAAATTTGTCACTAGTTAAATTTACGCGCTGACATATTTATCTGATGCCAACATGAGGTGCTTTGCACAATAGTCTTTTATTAATGAACTCGATTATGCGTGGACATCACTGAATAGTGATGACGTTGTAGGGTGTTATGCTAATGCATAACAACAGTCTTTCTGGACCCTTTTGATGATTATCTCCGTCTAAGCAAGACATGATTTATAGTACTCCCAAGATATTAAGTGTGCAGATTTCTCCTCAACTATTTACCCAAGGGTTGTCGTCTTCTAATTTACTGATGCTAGGATTGAGCATCTTATCTTGTTGAATAATTTATTCCTTTGGGAAAGGAAGGCAGGGAGTACATTGTTTATAATTAATCTATCACTAAACTCTGGTTTTCACTACACCGATGTTCCGCCAGACGGCATCGTGAGTAAACAAGGCCGAACGTTGTGACGATACTTATTAATATGGAGACTGCACTGATGGTTGAAATGAAGTAATGCCATGAATATCTTAATGTTCTTTTTCATAAATAAACGTGAAATGATTGTGGACTCAACTATGAGAGGCGTTGTCAACTCAATCCAGTTGATTATTACTATGGGACACTCACATTCGCAAACAACCATCTATCAGCACAATTGCTCAAACTAATTATATTATAATCAAACGACGCAAGCATAGTCTGCAAGACCAAGTACCACAAATTATAAAAATAAGAATTCCCCCCCCCCCAACATCATGTACAGCCCAAGACTATATGCATCCCTTCTTTTTGAATGCGTTCTAGTCATTCACATTGTGTCACTGATAGTGTGAGTATTCCCAGCCCAATGATATGACTAGCTGATGATAAAGAAAAAATAGTAATCTCTGCTCCAGATGCCCCACGGCCATTATTTTCAGGCTGCTAGACCTCTCCTGCTTTTCTGTGTGATTTGTTCAACATGGTACTTATACGAGAGCCCGCGATCGAATGTCACTCCAAGGGATTTCAGCTTTTCGTGTCTTTCAATTTTCTGTCCATCGAGAGTAATACCTGGGAAGTCTGTTTTCACAATGGAGTTGTTCAAGGAGCACCACACCACGCAGGCCTTGTTGGGATTGACTTTAGAGCCAGTTTCCTCGCATCATTTAGACACCTCCTGTAGTGTCCCATGTATGCTATTAACCATTTCTTGTCGGTCAGAGCCAGTTCTGTAAATGAGTATATAGCAAAAGTCAATGTTCATCCCAGCCCAGTTGGCTGAATGGTGGCTACTTTTGCTTTATAGATATTAAACAGCACCGGTGATAGTAGAGAACCCTGGGGCAGTCCCGGGCAAAAATGGGCATTGGGTCTGATGTCCATGTTCCCAAGCAAAAGGCCACTGATCTCTCAGTTAAGGCAGCTGCTATCCATCTTGTAAGCCAAAGGTTAACACCGCAAGCCATTACACAGTTTATTAATTGCAAAGTTCACACTGTTATAAGCATCCTCTAGGTCTATTGCTGCAGAAACTGTTTTTTGCTTATCCTGGAACCCCTCGCACACACCATAAGCAAATGTTCCAGCATTACCCCATGTTACTTTCTTGGCCTATAGCTGCCTAGAGTATCAGGTAGGATCTGTGCATTTTTGAGGTGATTCATTATTTTTCATGCTACTATCTTCTCTACTCAGAAAGGAATGAAAATCCACAGAACGAAAAAGGGGGGTGGGAGTTCATCAGAGGGAGATCAACAGCGCTCTGTCTCGACGGGTAAGATGTTAGAAGAATTCAGCCAGGAGTCAATCCACAGTGCTGAGTACATTCAAGTTGATTTGCCTGATGATAATCTCACACACTTCCTGGACGGGAAGAGAGATGCAATCAAGTTTCCACCTGCCAGTGCAAAAGGGCTTTGGGAACAGCTGGAAGAAGCCTTGTCAAAAGAATTGGATAACAACCTGAAGCAGATAACTTTGGAGAAGAAGCTGGGAATCTTCGGCGACATAATATATCTTCACTGTCGCAAAGTGTTTGGAGTCAGGGAGGCAAGGGAAAGTAACCCACCGCAAAAAAGTAGAAGACAAATTAAAATAGAAGAAATCAGGGCAAAGAATTTGCGCCTCGTCGGCTTCACACAGGCTTGTCAGTGGTGTGCTGCGGAATGACCGCAATAATTTGTCTTCACTTTGTTACTTTCACAATTGCCTCCTGCTGGCGGAATTGTGGATTTTAAAGCTGCATCCAAGGTGGAATGGGTTCATTTTCTACACAAGACAACAGGAGGCTGAGACATTTGGGAGTCATGACCCAGGTGGGCCCGCACCCCCTTAGAGTGTAAAGGAGAATAATGGGCCGAAACACTTGTTCAAAGGGGGAACTACTTCTGATGATCAGATTGCCTCCTGTTGTATTGCTCTGTATAGAGTTTCCTATCATCATCTAGTAGTTTACCGTAGACATTCTGCATTGTGATAATTCTGTAGCTGCTGAGAAGTGTGGGGTCTTTACCAGGTTTAGGAAGTGGCCGTAAGTAACTATGCAGCCAGTTTTCTGGCATCCAGCATTCTGTATGCTGTTGTTGAAATCACACACCACATTCTTAATGCCTGTGTCATCGAGCTGTTTAAATGTGGTGATACTGTACACCATCAGGACCCGGGCAGTGTTCCTACTGAATTCTAAAGTGCACATGTCTTCTTCGGATATGGGGTAAAAATATTTGTCGCCTCTTCTGTCGCTTCCCAGGCTACGATCTTTTATTTCTTGCCGGGCAGCTTTATCACCAGTATCTGTCAGAGTAATATAACACTCGAGTAATGCATATCCATTTTTGGCATCGGTCTGCTGGCTTATTCCTGTCGAGCTGAGAATATTAGGAATTAGTTGGCCTGTACTTTTCCTACTCATTCTGTGATGTAAGGACCAGCATTTCTGTAGTGTTTTGTCAGTGCCCACCTGTGTCACAAAGCCCTCCCACACTGTGTCTTTGGCTTCTCTTGTCAAGCTCTTGAAAGTATTGATAGCTCTTTGCCCTTCTCTCCTTCACATCTTCCACCTCTTTATAATTCATTGTTCTTTTCTTCCATGCTATTCATCATAAATTTGTCATTGTTTCCTTTTCAGCCATGCTGTCTCTGCTGTCTCTGCTGTCTCATTCCACCAGGGCAGTTGTGTAAAAGGTGTACGAGTTGTCTTGTGTTTTGCAATTTGATGCAGTATGTGCACATAGCTACTACTGTCATGTGGGCCTGTATGATACTGGAAAGTCTGTTTCAGTTTCCTGTGTCTGGTGGTCTTTCCCTTCGCAGTGAGTACTACACAGGGGAGGTGATCGCTTTCTTGAGCTTACAATACATCCCGACGTGCACATGTGGTGGCAGCACTAGAAATCAATGCCAGATCTATAACACCATCAGTATCTTCTGGTTTAGTTGCCAGTCTTGTTGGGTGTTCATCGTTTAAAATGGATAGGTTTGTGCTGAGTAAAGCCTGGCTCAAGGCAACACCATGTCTATTTTCCGTGAAGTTCCCCCACCCCATAGATCTAGCATTAAAATCGCCTGCAATTAAGCACATCTTGTTTTTTTCTTCGGAAAGTTTTGTCAGGAACTCCCAGCTACCTTCTTCCGAAAGGCGATCCACATGGGCATATATATTGAATATTTGCCATTCTTGACCGCTTATATGCAGTACAAGCCCCTGTAATTCTGCATCCTCAGTAGAAACTTGTATCTAACCATGCATGACAAAGTTCATCTTCCTCATATTTACTCGCAGTATATATTTCATGTAAATAGTCCGTGTAGAAGTATATATTTCATGTAAATAGTCCATGTAGAAGTATATATTTCATGTAAATAGTCCGTGTAGAAGTATATATTTCATGTAAATAGTCAGTGTAGAAGTATACTTACTTACTTACTTAGTCGTTCCGCTTCTACCGTGAGGTGTAGAGGTTTGGAAGAGAGAGCGCCAGACTATCCTATCGGCTGTCTTCCTCCTGGCCTGGTTCCATTCTAGTCCCCGGTCCTTCAAAGATTGTCTAATGTTGTCCTCCCAGCAGACTCTGGGTCGTCCTGGGGTCTGGATCCCTGGCTCTTTGTTTCCCATGCTTGTCATGGTAGCCGATCTTCTTCCATTCTGCAGACATGGCCAAACCATCTTAGTTGGGACTGTTCTACTTGGGTCTGCAAGGGGTGGGATTTTAGGCCTTGGCGTATCGTCTGGTTGCGGACCATGTCTCTTCTTGTTACTTCAACCACCTTCCTCAGATACCTCATTTTTGAGGTTTGGATCTGGCTTTTATGGGTTGTAGTCATTGCCCATGACTCGCATCCATATGTCAAGACTGGGACATAGGTGGAGCGGTATACAGCCATCTTCGTTTTCTTACCAACCTCTCTCTTGCTGAGGAATCCTTGATTTATGGCCTGAAAAAGTCTCCCAGCTACTGCTTTTCGAGTGGCCAACTCTTCTTTGATGCCTCCCTTTCGGTCTATAATAGCTCCGAGATATTTAAAGTGGTCGACCTGCTCCAGGACCTGTTCTCCCAGCTTAATCTTATGTCTTCTTTCTTCTCGTGATATCACCATGGATTTTGTTTTAGAGCTGCTTATGACCATCCCTCTCTTCTCCAGCTCTTCCTTCCAGACTTGCAGGTTGGATTGGAGATGTGCCTCTGATTTAGTAGTTAGGGCAACATCATCAGCAAATGCCAGCTCTGAAATACATACCTGTCTCATCTTCCAGTACCCCACTGAATACTTTCTTGTTCTCTCCTTACATGACTTGATAACATCGTCCATGAGGAGTATGAAAAGATAAGGTGACAGGATATCACCTTGTCTTACACCAGTGGTGGTCCTGAACTCTTCTGACTTATGGTTTGCTGTCCTCACATAATTTCTGCAAGACTTGAAGAAGCTCTGTATAGCATGAATCAGAGGTGCTGGAATGTTCTTCCTTGCCAAACAGTCCCAAAGTTTGCTCAAGGGGACCCTGTCAAATGCCTTTTCCAGATCTATGAAACAAAGATGGATCTCACTCTTATACTCAAGGGCTTTTTCACTCAGCTGTCTGAGTGTGAAGATTAGGTCTTGAGTACTTCGGTTTGCTTGGAATCCGCACTGGACCTCATCCAATTGTGGCTCAGCTAGGCGTCGGAGTCTCTGCTCTAGGATTCTAGAGTAGATTTTACCAGACACTGAGAAGGGATATGCCTCTATGGTTTCCACATTGTCGATTGTCACCCTTTTTGAAAATTGGTGTTATGATGGCAATCTCCCAGTCCTTTGGTATGGTCTTGTTGCACCACGCTGCCTGTAGGACCCTTAAGAGTAATAGGTCGCCTGATGCTCCCATGTACTTAACCATTTCTGGTGTTATACCATCATGCCCTGCTGCTTTGCCCATCTTGATTTTCTCCAGTGCTGCCTTCAGTTCCATCTTTATGTCATCTTCATCACCATTTGTTTCCTCTTCTGTGCTAGTAGTTATCATTTCTGATGCTTGACCTTGCTCACCATCAAGGAGTTCTGAGAAATATTCTTTCCATCTTTCCATTACTTCCTTCGGGGCAGTAAGCAATTCGCCTTGCTTGTCCTTTATAAATTTGAGAGGGTATTGTTTTTCCTTCCTCATGTTCTTTAGGGTCTTATAGAACAATTTCTGGTTTTCTTGCGCATCTTTTTAGAAGTATACATTTTACCTAAATAGTCGGTGTAGAGGTATACATTTCTTGTAAATAGTTGGTGTAGAAGTATATATTTAATCTAAACAGTTGGTGTAGAAGTATATATTTCATGTAAACAGTTGGAGTAGAAATATACTGTTCAAAAAAAGAAACGCATAGCTACTGAAGGCACACACATAGCCATAATTTTGACATTCAATAACTTTTTTAATTTAATGAGTTAATTGTTCAAATTGCACACAAGAATACCTTAGGGTTCAACCAATCAATTGACAGTTGTTTTGCATCTGAGTCACGAGAGTTTTTTGGCGTACGGGCTTTCCCGTTAGTATGGTGTGTAGCCTCCTCTTGCATCGATCAGCGACTGGCATCTCCTGGGCATGGATGCGATCAGACGTCTGATATGGGCCTGTGGGATGGCTGCCCACTCTTCCTAGAGTGCCTGGTACAGATCACGATGATTGGCTGGAGCAACATCTCGGCGACAAACACGTCTATGCAGCTCATCCCACAGGTGCTCAATCGGACTCATATCTGGAGACAGGGATGGCCAGGGAAGGGTGAGAATTTTGTTGGCAGTCAGGAACTGCATGGTCAACCATGCACAATGGGGTCTGGCGTTGTCCTGTTGAAACACAGACCTTTGGGCAGCCAAAAGTGGAAGGACATGGGGTCGAAGAATTTCATTGACGTATCGTTGCGCATTCAAGCCTCCTTCAATGTGCACCAATTGACTCCTTCCGTTGTAACTGATCATTCCCCACTCCATTGCACCTCCACCACTGTGCGGCGGAGTTTCATCTACGCAATTTTGGGCAAAACGTTCATTTCGCTTATGGTAGACCCTACGCTGTCTATCAATCATGACGCTGCAACAAAAAGAAAGATTCGTCACTAAACCAGACACGTCTCCATTGATTGTCAGCTGCCCAGGGACGATGCTGGTTGGCCCAAAGAAGTCGATTTTGGCGATGGCGGCGCGTAAGGACAGGTCCTCGGTGAGGTCGTTGTGCCTAAAGTCCAGCGTCATGCAGTCTATTCCGGACAGTTTGATCAGACACATGACGTCCTGCAGGCAATGACTGGGCAGTTGAGGAAGCTGTTGTAAACCTGTCTCTGAGGTGACGAAGCCGAATAAAGCGATCCTCCGCTGCTGTTGTCACTCTGGGTCGTCCACTGCGATTCTGGTCTTCAACTGAGCCAGTGGCTTGGAACCGGTGCCAAAGTAGACTGATGGTGCTCTGATGCACGTTTAGATGCCTGGCAACCTGACTTTGACTTTCGCCTGCATGCAGTCGGCCAATAGCAATGTTCCTTAAATTTATCGATAGTGACGCCATAAATGTCTGCTTGAAAATGAACTGAGTTTTTTTGTGTGTAGCGTTATCCTTTTATAGGGTTTCAGTTGCATAGTCAGTGAATAGTGTTCACCCCAAATTTTGTTGCTTTCACATGCGCACAACATGAGCTGTGGTCAAAAATTGCGTCATAAACACTATTGACCACTGTGTTGTAACGATTACAAAAACGAACGCAATTCAGGTCAACACGTGCATTTGAACATTTGAGGCTGGTTTTTATATACCCTAGCATCAAATTTTACTTACAAACTCATAAAAACGCGCCCTCGGATAGCTATGCGTTTCTTTTTTTGAAGAGTATATATATTTCATCTAAATAGTCGGTGTAGTGGTATACATTTCATGTAAATAGTCGGTGTAGAAGAATATATTTCATCTAAATAGTTGGTGTAAAAGTATATATTTCATCTAAATAGTCATTGTAGAAGTATAAATAACATCTAAATAATCGATGTAGAACTATATATTAAATTTAAATAGTCGATGTAGAAGTATATATTACATCTAAATAGTCGGTGCAGACGGTGGACCCAGGACATCACAGAGAGTCTGAACTTGTCTTTGGCTGATGCAGGTCGACTTGCCCAGAATCGTGATGCGTTCAGAGCAGCTGTAATGGAGACAACGTTCTGGAAAGAATACGTCACATGATGATGAGTCGGTGCAGAAGTATATATAACATCTAAATAGTCGATGTAGAAGTATACATTACATCTAAATAGTAGATGTAGATATTAAAATTATACATTTCAACTAAATAGTTGGAGCAGAAGTATATTTTTCATCTCAATAGTTGGTGTAGAATTATTCATTTCATGTAAACAGTTGGAGTAGAAGTATATATTTCATCTAAATAGTCGGTGTAGAAGTATACATTTCATCAAAATATTTCATGTAGTAGTATATATGTCATCTAAATAGTCAGTGTAGAAGTATATTTTTTCATTAAACAGTTGGTATAAAAGTATATATTTTAACTAAATAGTCTGTGTAAAGTATATATTTCACCTAAATAGTCAGTGTAGAAGTATACATTTCATGTAAACAGTTGGAGTAGAAGTATATATTTAATCTAAATAATCGGTGTAGAGGTAAACTTCTTCTACGTCGACTAGTTAGATGTAATATATACTTCTGCGTCGACTATTTAGATGAGATATATACTTCTACACCAACTATTTAGATGAGATATGATAGGAAACTCTATACAGAGCTATACAACAGGAGGCAATCTGATCATCAGAAGATGTCACCCCGTTGAACAAGTGTTTCGGCCCTTTACTCCTTTACACTGTAAGGGGGGTGGGCCCACTTGGGTCATGACTCCCAAGTGTCTTAGCCTCCTGTTGTCTTGTATCGAAAATGAACCCAGATATATACTTCTACACCAACTATTTAGATGAGATATATACTTCTACACCAACTATTTAGATGAGATATATACTTCTACACCAACTATTTAGATGAGATATATACTTCTACATCAACTATTTAGATGAGATATATACTTCTACACCAACTATTTAGATGAGATATATACTTCTACACCAACTATACTACTCGTCAAAAGTCAAGGGCCACTTAGAAAAACCTTGGTTGAAACCATAAAACAAATCTGATATAAATGTAATTGGTATAAGTCAAAACAGCATTTATTGAATACCAAATTGACATGTCACATAAAGAAATGGAAACACACATTCAAACGCAATGAAGCTGTGAAGTGTGTCACCCACCTTTTCAAAAGTCACACAATAGATATTGGACAAATAGACATTTCAAAATCGGGTATGACCACCGTTTGCAGCAAGGCATTCAAGACAGCGTAGACGCATCGAGTCCACAACAGTCCGAAGAGTATCCTGAGGAACAGCTTGCCATTCCTGAAGCAGAAATGCAGTCAGCTGTGCAACATCCATTGGCAGGGGGTGATTTGTTGACAATCTTCGACCAAGGACATCCCAGAGGTGCTCAATCGGAGAAAGGTCAGGTGAATGAGCTGGCCACGCCATCCTGATGATCCCATGTTGCTGAATAAACTCATTCACCACACGAGCTCGATGGGGTCGAGCGTTATCATCTTGGAGGATGGCATTACCACCTATGGCCTCCAGAGCAGGCTGAACAATTGGTCTCAAGATTTCGTTCTGGTATCTTGGGCCGGTAAAGTTGCCTTGGATGATGTAGAGTGGGGTCCTGCCGTGTCTGTAGAAGCCTCCCCAGACATGACAGAACCCCTACCATAACGATCCACCTCTCGAATTGTGTCATCAGTAAATCGCTCTCCTGGTCGTCTCCAAACTCGAATCCTGCCATCATTGAATGACACAGTGAAGCGAGATTCATCAGTGAAGAGAACTTGACTCCATTGTTGCCTTGTCCATCGGATGTGCTCGCGACACCAAGCAACACGGGCTCTGCGATGAGCAGGAGTAAGAGGGATTCTGACTGCAGGACGTCGAGCAGCCAGACCAAATTCATGTAAATGTCTGCGAATGGTGCTTTGACTGACATTAACGTTTACAGTTTGTCTCAGCTGACATCTTAGAGTGGAACAAGTCACTGTTCGATGGCGCAGGGCTGACAACAAGAGGTACCGGTCATCATGTCTTTTGGTGCATCTAGGGCGACCTGGCCGGTGGCGATCCTCCACACTTCCTGTGGCCTGAAATCTCTCCAAAATTCTTTGGATAGTAGAGTGTGACACTGCAAGCCGTCTAGCAACCTCACGGACAGATAAACCACTTTCAACCCACGCTATAGCCCTCCTTCTTTGTAAGGTGTCAAGACTTCTTCTCAGTGGCATGGTTTTTGCAAGTGATGAAACTACCCTAAGTCTGCTGATTGTAAAACAAATTAAGAGTGAACTCTGTTCACGAAAAGTAGCCATTGCACCTGGAATGTCAATCAGCATGATTACTTCACCTGTTTGGTTGTACAGAAGTTTGAAAAAACAGATTAAAAATGTGAATTTATGGTCAGCAAACCAAATTGCACGTGATCACCATGGTTGTCGGTGAGTTGTTTTTATGCTTACCGTGCATAGAGAACTGTCAGAGGAAGATATTGCACCCATTTTTACTAAAAACTTCCTTAATTTAATCATTCTATGCGCTTATATAATAGTGTATTGAAAATAATAGGGTGGCCCTTGACTTTTGACGAGTAGTATATTTAGATGAAATATATACTTCTACACCATCTATTTAGATGAGAAATATACTTCTACACCAACTATTTAGATGAGAAATATACTTCTACACCAACTATTTAGATGAGAAATATACTTCTACACATACTATTTAGATGAGATATATTCCTCTACACCAACTATTTAGATGAGATATATACTTCTACATTGACCATTTTGATGAGATATTTAAAGCAGCTAGTAAAATAATGATTGGCTAAGTGATTAAGAGCGCTGGTTGTCATGGCAGTAAAGTTACCAAATTCATGGATTCAAAGCTGATAGTGTCACGCTCCAGTTTACCCAGCTGTAAATGGGTAATTTATTCTGCTATTAAGTTATGGAAGGCAAAGCAACAAGGAAGGGAACTGGTGACCCACCTCATAGAAAAGCTGGACCTAGAATAGTTCACTCCCCTACTGCAGTATCTGCTATGGGACAACCTTGACCTTTTTTAAACAATAACTCATTGACATAACTATGTCAAACATTCTAACACTGCCAAGATGGCTACACTTTACCAAGATTGACATTGACATAACTGTGTCAAACATTCTAACACTGCCAAGATGGCTACACTTTACCAAGGTTGACATTGACATAACTGTGTCAAACATTCTAACACTGCCAAGATGGCTACACTTTACCAAGGTTGACATTGACATAACTGTGTCAAACATTCTAACACTCCCAAGATGGCTACACTTTACCAAGGTTGACATTGACATAACTCTGTCAAACATTCTAACACTGCCAAGATGGCTACACTTTACCAAGGTTGACATTGACATAACTGTGTCAAACATTCTAACACTCCCAAGATGGCTACACTTTACCAAGGTTGACATTGACATAACTATGTCAAACATTCTAACACTGCCAAGATGGCTACACTTTACAAAGGTTGACATTGACATAACTGTGTCAAACATTCTAACACTCCCAAGATGGCTACACTTTACCAAGGTTGAAATTGACATAACTGTGTCAAACATTCTAACACTGCCAAGATGGCTACACTTTACCAAGATTGACATTGTCATAACTGTGTCAAACATTCTAACACTCCCAAGATGCCTACACTGTACCAAGGTTGACATTTACATAACTGTGTCAAACATTCTAACACTGGCTACATTTTACCGAGATTGACATAACTGTGTCAAACATTCTAACACTCCCAAGATGGCTACACTTTACCAAGGTTAACATTTACATAACTGTTTCAAACATTCTAACACTCCCAAGATGGCTACACTTTACCAAGGTTGACATTGACATAACTGTGTCAAACATTCTAACACTGCCAAGATGGCTACACTTTACCAAGATTGACATTGACATAACTGTGTCAAACATTCTAACACTCCCAAGATGGCTACACTTTACCAAGGTTGACATTGACATAACTGTGTCAAACATTCTAACACTCCCAAGATGGCTACACTTTACCAAGGTTGACATTGACATAACTGTGTCAAACATTCTAACACTGCCAAGATGGCTACACTTTACCAAGGTTGACATTGACATAACTGTGTCAAACATTCTAACACTCCCAAGATGGCTACACTTTACCAAGGTTGACATTGACATAAGTATGTCAAACATTCTAACACTGCCAAGATGGCTACACTTTACCAAGGTTGACATTGACATAAGTATGTCAAACATTCTAACACTGCCAAGATGGCTACACTTTACCAAGGTTGACATTGACATAACTGTGTCAAACATTCTAACACTCCCAAGATGGCTACACTTTACAAAGGTTGACATTGACATAACTGTGTCAAACATTATAACACTGCCAAGATGGCTACACTTTACCAAGATTGACATTGTCATAACTGTGTCAAACATTCTAACACTCCCAAGATGCCTACACTGTACCAAGGTTGACATTTACATAACTGTGTCAAACATTCTAACACTGGCTACACTTTACCGAGGTTGACATTGACATAACTGTGTCAAACATTCTAACACTCCCAAGATGGCTACACTTTACCAAGGTTAACATTTACATAACTGTTTCAAACATTCTAACACTCCCAAGATGGCTACACTTTACCAAGGTTGACATTGACATAACTGTGTCAAACATTCTAACACTCCCAAGATGGCTACATTTTACCAAGGTTGACATTGACATAACTGTGTCAATCATTCTAACACTGCTAAGATGGCTACACTTTACCAAGGTTGACATTGACATAACTATGTCAAACATTCTAACACTCCCAAGATGGCTAAACTTTACCAAGGTTGACATTTACATAACTGTGTCAAATATTCTATCACTTCCAAGATGGCTACACTTTACCAAGGTTGACATTTACATAACTGTCAAACATTCTAACACTCCCAATATGGCTACACTTTACCAAGGTTGACATTTACATAACTGTGTCAAACATTCTAACACTCCCAAGATGGCTACACTTTACCAAGGTTGAAATTGACATAACTGTGTCAAACATTCTAACACTCCCAAGATGGCTACACTTTACCAAGGTTGACATTGACATAACTGTTTCAAACATTCTAACATTCCCAAGATGGCTGCACTTTACCAAGGTTGACATTGACATAACTGTGTCAAACATTCTAACACTGCCAAGATGGCTACACTTTACCAAAGTTGACATTGACATAACTGTGTCAAACATTCTAACATTGCCAAGATGGCTACACTTTACCAAAGTTGACATTGACATAACTGTGTCAAACATTCCAACACTCCCAAGATGGCTACACTTTACCAAGGTTGACATTTACATAACTGTGTCAAACATTCTAACACTCCCAAGATGGCTACACTTTACCAAGGTTGACATTTACATAACTGTCAAACATTCTAACACTCCCAATATGGCTACACTTTACCAAGGCTGACATTTACATAACTATGTCAAACATTCTAACACTCCCAAGATGGCTACACTTTACCAAGGTTGACATTGACATAACTGTGTCAAACATTCTAACACTCCCAAGATGGCTACACTTTACCAAGGTTGACATTGACAAGCCCAGAACGTTTCATTAGAGTCTAGTTGAAGACTCTCCTGTGTTTAAAAATTTGAACCTAATGCATAATTTTTTGAGTGAAAGAAATAGGTGTAACTTGTGTTGTATTTCTTGTAGTCTCATGTTGATAAATGACATGCTTGTTTCAACATGTACATTTCTGGGCAGTCTTGGCTTTTTTTTGTCTGTGTCCATTTTAAGTCACCTTTTTTTGCCAAGTCTTTATTCCATCTGTCTGTCTTCACCTTCATTTATTTCCCCTGATATTCATCCATTATCTTACACATTTGTAAAAGAAGTTCTACTTCGATGGAATAAAAATGAGTATTAAAAAGTATAAATTGTTTGCTGACAGGCATAATTTAGTAATGATTTAGATGTGCTTGTATGTTTTAAAATGGATACACCATGTATTCCTTGTATACTTTGATATTAGGTCACAATTTTGGCTGTGAACATGATCCTGGATCTGGAGAATGTTCTAAACCAGACAACGAAGGTGGAAATTTTATAATGTGGACCAGAACAGGCACTGGAAAATTTCCCAATAATTTCGTGAGTACAGGATTTCAAAATAAAAACCTCTGTTTTTTGTTTCTTGTTTTTAAGAGGATTTTGTTGTTAAACTAGGGCTGCTGAGCTTGTCACTCTTTGGCAGCCAATACCAAATTGTAGAATCTTTGTGATTATCTGCATTGTAGATATAGGTTTGTTTTTTTTCTGTGGCTTTTCTGCCATTCTGAAACTTATTGAGTTGCAGTAATGAGCTTCTTTTTTTTTTTCTCTGTATTTTATCCTGGCTTAGCATACATTTAAAGGGTCCTTACATCTGGTTTCAAGCAAGGAAGTGGGAGGGGTGTAGCATACTGTGCATTCCCTGCCATCCATGGGGACTCTCCAGATATGCAAGGCTAAAATACTGTCTTCTGGTTGTGATTCTCACAAGGAATCATCACATCCCGCACACTGCCATTATTCATTGTGAAATTCTCCTGCATGAGGCAGCCAGAGTTAAGTCTGGGATCCAGAGATTCTTCCAAGCTTAGTGTACAGTGCTGGGTTCTCAGCATGTTTCACCACAGGGGGAATTATGATGTTAGGCCACTCTGGTGGGGCTAGTCGATCCCTGGGGCATTGGCCAGACATCTAGATGGTTGCCTGTTTCCAGGATGTACCACTTGGAGATAGGTCAGGATCTTGGTTAGAGGTCCAACCATGAAAATCACACAAGAGCAACATGAATTCTTGTGCCTACATTTGAGGGGAAGTAAATTTCACGAATAATCTCACTGTTTTTCATAAACATGAAAATCATTTTAGTTTTGCAGAAAAACACGGTTTATAACAATACGAAACCAACAATTCATGCAAGGCCCAAATGTATGATTACTAGAAAGTGAAATATTTAACTTTTCTTAATTATATTAATGCTTATGTAAGGAAAAAAAAACATTCTTAATATATGGAAACCTGTATCCTCACTATTGAATAATTAATAGAATCTTTGTGGGACCAGCACAATTACATTGTAACAGATCTTTAGTCATTCTTTAACCTTGAGCTCTCAGCGTACTCATACCATGTCCTGTCCTGCTGTCATGTGCCATCAGCTCAAGGCCTTTCCATGCCTTCCTCACCATTTTCATTCCTGTCTCCAGCCCCCTTCTCCACGTGTTTCTCAGTCTTCATTCACTTCAGCCCTGGAGATTCCAGAAGGATGACTGCCTTGTAATACTGTCACATGGTTTGCTGAATGTGTGTCCTATTGCCAGCATCGTCTTCTCACCTCTTGCTCCAGTGGCACTTGTCTGGTTCTTGTCATCAGCTCCACATGGGTGATCTTGTCATACCACTTCAATCCTTCTTTTCTATGCAAGCACTCAGTTATGAGTCTGTAACTTGTAGGTACTTGTATTTGTTGTTCACCATGCAGGAGATCTCTTGTGTTGCCTGGACCTGGAAGGTACCATAGGCCGGTAAAACTGTAATCTACCAAGCATGTCATAATAGACCACTTGGGCATGGGGCCAGCAGCCCTATCCTGTAGAATGTTTAAGCCACAAAAGTAACAGTCTGTATAAGAATCAATGAAGGATCCAGAAGATTGAATTTTTGTAACGGACTTTAGCCCTTATTTAAATATCATCATGCTTTTATCCTTATACTTAAACTTCCTGTGGATTGTGGGTCTTTGATCAAGTTTACAGGCAAGCTTTCTTTTCCTGTGTCGTCTTTACATGTCTTCTTTACCCCTTTTTAAAATAATGAAAATAAATGGGTAAATTGTTTGCACTTGTTAGAAATATAGAAGAAAAATACTAAGCAACCGAAAAGTAATAGTAGTGATAGGTTTATTGGGAGTTGAACCTATAATCATCTGAACATTGTAGCTGCTTTACTTCTGGAGTGAATCATGACTAAACACACTGCCTACTAGGTGCCAAAAATAATGTTGCTTCTTGGGTGTAACTTTTGAATATAGGGTTGGGAAACGGCCCCGACTAAATATAGATGCAGTCACTTCTATAACTTTCCTGTTCTTTAGTGTAGGCTGCCTTTTATAAGTCTGCCAATAATTCCTTTGTCTACGTGTTTTTTTAAATTTCCCCTTCTTCTTTAACCATAGGGCTTACAGAACAGTGACTACCTTGTAAGGCTAAAGCTGGTTTTCTCAATGTGTTTTCTATCCAAATAGCAGTGTATTTTCCTCATCTCTTGCTCTTCTGGTATTCGTCTAGTTCCTTTACTCAGTTCCACATTTCTGACTTTATAATATCTTTTTAATTTTTCTGCTTTGCACAAGCTTCCAGTTCTGACAGTCTCACTCTTTTGGTTGTCATTTTTGTTGTTCTCCATGTTTCGGATTTATACGATATCTACATTTGAAATTTGAGTTGAAAATTCTAATTGTCATGCTGGATTTGATTTGATTTAATATAAAATGTAAAAAAATAAAATGGTATGGAATCAGTTTTACAAATTAACGGTATACAGGAAACACAGGGCGTTTCGGGGATCACCTTTGTCAGCCGTAGTTACAAATAGACAACAAGGACAAGAAATTTAGACAGGTAAACGAAAAAATACTATAGCCACTGCAAACATGTAAAAGGATGAGAAACACAAATAAGATGGACTTTACAAACAGATGAACAATTAAACAACATAGGTGATGTGCGGAAAAAGAACAATAATAAAGCAAGAAAAATAGAAAACGAGAAAAAAAGAAATATGAATACAAGAAATTCAACAATGAATGAAAATCAAAAGTAGAAAATGAAATATTAAAATAGATGAAACAAGTGCCGCTAAAAGTATCCATGCTATCAGATGACAAGAAGCATATAATGGGCTAAAAGTATCCATGCTATCAGATGACAAGAAGCATATAATGGGCTAAAAGTATCCATGCTATCAGATGACAAGAAGCATATAATGGGCTAAAAGTATCCATGCTATCAGATGACAAGAAGCATATAATGGGCTAAAAGTATCCATGCTATCAGATGACAAGAAGCATATAATGGGCTAAAAGTATCCATGCTATCAGATGACAAGAAGCATATAATGGGCTAATATAATGGGCTAAAAGTATCCATGCTATCAGATGACAAGAAGCATATAATGGGCTAAAAGTATCCATGCTATCAGATGACAAGAAGCATATAATGGGCTAAAAGTATCTAAATAATGGGCTAAAAAGTATCCATTGTATAATGGGCTAAAAGTATCCATGCTATCAGATGACTAGAAGCATATAATGGGCTAAAAGTATCCATGCTATCAGATGGGACGAAGCATATCAATGCTATCAGATAACTATAAGCATATAATGGACGAAAAATATACATGCTATCAGTATCCATGCTATCAGATGACAAGAAGCATATAATGGGCTAAAAGTATCCATGCTATCAGATGACATCCATGCTATCAGATGACAAGAAGCATATAATGGGCTAAAAGTATCCATGCTATCAGATGACAAGACAGCAATGGGCTAAAAGTATCCATTGCTATCCGATGCNTAATGGGCTAAAAGTATCCATGCTATCAGATGACAAGAAGCATATAATGGGCTAAAAGTATCCATGCTATCAGATGACAAGAAGCATATAATGGGCTAAAAGTATCCATGCTATCAGATGACAAGAAGCATATAATGGGCTAAAAGTATCCATGCTATCAGATGACAAGAAGAAGCATATAATGGGCTAAAAGTATCCATGCTATCAGATGACAAGAAGCATATAATGGGCTAAAAGTATCCATGCTATCAGATGACAAGAAGCATATAATGGGCTAAAAGTATCCATGCTATCAGATGACAAGAAGCATATAATGGGCTAAAAGTATCCATGCTATCAGATGACAAGAAGCATATAATGGGCTAAAAGTATCCATGCTATCAGATGACAAGAAGCATATAATGGGCTAAAAGTATCCATGCTATCAGATGACAAGAAGCATATAATGGGCTAAAAGTATCCATGCTATCAGATGACAAGAAGCATATAATGGGCTAAAAGTATCCATGCTATCAGATGACAAGAAGCATATAATGGGCTAAAAGTATCCATGCTATCAGATGACAAGAAGCATATAATGGGCTAAAAGTATCCATGCTATCAGATGACAAGAAGCATATAATGGGCTAAAAGTATCCATGCTATCAGATGACAAGAAGCATATAATGGGCTAAAAGTATCCATGCTATCAGATGACAAGAAGCATATAATGGGCTAAAAGTATCCATGCTATCAGATGACAAGAAGCATATAATGGGCTAAAAGTATCCATGCTATCAGATGACAAGAAGCATATAATGGAAATTATAATATCATCATCGTCGATAAGTATGAGTTATTAATGTGAATTATCTCTGCTGGTTCACAGGAAACAAATGCATCATTTATAATGTTTACATTACCCCAACATCTGAAGGAAACATCATTTTCCAAGACCACATACCAGAAAACTATAATAGCTGGAGACTTCAATGCCCATTTACCATCATGGGGATGTAAAACATACAATAAAGGAGGCAGGGAAGTATAGGAAATCTGCAACACATCTAATCTGATCTTAAAACAGAACACAAGGTCACAACCCACTCTTTTGCACAGAGCTACAGGCACAACCAGCAGGACTGACCTTACCATGGTATCAGCTGATATTGCAGACATTTTTACCTACAGAGCCCTGGTAGACACTGGAAGCAACCACAGACCAATACTAATTACTATAGAAAGACAGAATAAATCCAGACAAAAGAGAAAGACCTGCTGGAACTACAGAAAGGCTAACTGGACAACATACGCAACACTTTCAGATAGCAGATTCAGCAGCATTAACATATTAGATACAGTAGATAATACATAACCACAACAATGCAAAGACAGTACATGAAATAGTGAACATAACAATACCAAAAGGCAGCCACAAATTTTTCAGCCATTTCTGGACTCCATATCTAGAAAATATAGTTAAAGAGCGAAGACAAGCCAGAAAAAGGTGGAAAAGGAACCCAGCGGAGCCATTAAAATGATTTATAACAAACTCACAGAACAGGTAAGATATCACACTAAGAAATGAAAGAAAGAAACATGGGCAAAATATGTGCAAAACTGGACTAAAAAAATGAAGGGTACAAAACATGGAAACTCCTCCACTGTTTTGACGGAAAAGGAAAGAAGAACAGCCCTAAACCACTAAGAACTGGAGAAAACATCTTAACAAACAACAAGAAAAAGGCAGAAACATTTACCAAATACTCCGCAAAAGTCAGCATAATCAATCACCGGAAACGGCCAGACAAAACAATTAACGTAACAAAAACAGAACAAAGAGCAGCCAAAGCAAGCATTACACTTTTCAAAACTGAGTACACCATCCAGCAAATGAATAGCGCACTACAAAAATTAAAGACCAAGAAAGCTCCAGGTCCAAACAAGATTACTAAAGAAATGATAGGAAACTATACAGAGCGATACAACAGGAGGCAGTCTGAAATAGTCCCCCCGTCGATCAAGTGTTTCGGCCCTTAACTCCTTTACACTTTAAGGGGGGGCGGTCCCACTTGGGTCATGACTCCAATAGTTTCAGTAGATCATACACTGAGGCAGCCACGAGACTTCTTGCACCCACCTCAACAGCCATGACCCTTGCAATGAACCCATTGTGTCTCAAGTTCATGGCCAGATCATTATACTTGGCCACTTTGATGAGTGTTGCTCATCCAGTCTGGATTCAAATGGCACAGTCAGCTCAATCATTAATCTGGTGTGATGATGAGGAATGCAGCACTATATCTGGCTATCTTTGAGATCTTCTTATACTCTCTGGATGTGCCCCTAGCCCAGATAGGTCTACTGCCATCTCCAAGTCACTTGCACAGTCAAGAAGAGATGGTAAACTGCTACTTGATTTACTTGGTTTGGGATGTGCTGACTTTCCTGCTCTCAGAAAGTATGTATTTGCAGTGCGCAGTCTGACTTTGCTGGTTGCCTTCACCCTTGCCATGTCTATTGTAGCAGCCAGCTCATTTAGTACTCTGTTGTGGCGCCATGTGTATTTGCCATTGCCCTAATGACACCTTGCAAGCTGAGAGCATGTGTTCAAGTGTCTGCCTCTCATGGCACAGGAAGCGCTGATCATCATCAGACTTTTTCCATCTCACAAGATTTGTGGACGATCACAGGAGGCCATACATTGATGTGAAAATGAGGCTGAGCCTAAGAGGTGCCATATGCTGTATATCATTCCATGTCAAGAACCTTTGCAGGGCTCCTTCCCATATAGTTCTTTGGCCTTGTTGGGCCTGCTGTACCTTGGCCCAGTTGCAAAGTCAGTACTCTTAAACTTCATTAACAGAACATGGAAAGAAAGCACACTCCCTAAAGCATGACTGACTGCAGATATCAAGCCAATTCTAAAAAAAAACAAGCCAACTGAAGAACTCATTAGCTACAGACCAGTCTCCCTGACATCAGCAGTTGGAAAACTCGCTGAGAAGTGAATCCCTGTACTATGGTGAAAGCAGCAAGCTTGGACTGCTAACTTATCTTGCAAGCACCAGCTGGGGAGCAGGAAAAGGAAATCTGAGACAGCTGTACCTAAGATATGTCCAATTAGTCATGGATAATAACCTACCACTGCAGTCAGCAATGAGCAACACCGCCTAAACAGAATTGGACAAAGTCCAAAACCAAGCTCTAAGGTTCATATGTGGGGGCATAAGAACCACGCCAACAGCTGCCTGCGAAATTGATGTAAACATAGAGCTAGTGAATCTACGACGTAAACGTGCTGTTCTGGACGCAACAGAGTGCTATAGAAGAATGAGAAAAGAACACCCAAACAGACAAATAGTTGAAAACTGATAGCCTATTAGCAGACTAAACCAGACATCACCACTACAAACAGCAACAACTATAGCAAAACAACACCACCTCCCACAGATATGAGAAATAATTGAAAATTACCCAGTCCTTTATCCCGGAAAGGAGTTAAAACTACCCATAATAAAAACCACACTCATGGATAGCACACTATCAAGAGACACAAACCCAACAGTACTCAAGACAGCTACTTTAGAGACTATAGACAGCTACCCTAACACTGCAATACATGCATACACAGATTGCTCTGCCTTCAAGGCCACCATAAATGCTGGACTAGGAGCTTACATGAAGTACCCGGACAGCAACACACTAGAAATATATAAGCCATGTGGAGAGTTCTGTACTAATTACCAAGCAGAAATAACAGCAATAAACACCACCCTCACAGCAATAGTCAGCCAGTTCAAGCAAGAAGTCTATAAGCCCTCAGATATCATCATCTTCATTGATTCAAAACCAACACTTCAGGCTTTGAAATAATACCTCCAAACAGGAAATAAAGAAATAATACAGCTGGCTGAAACAATTGACAGTCTGCTAACAACATACAACATCAGAGTCACTCTCCAATGGATACCAGGACACACAGACTGTGATTCAGATCATGAGCTACTAATTGCAGATTTTAAGTTAAAATTGAAAAAAAAAGCGACAAAAGGAGCTCGACCTCTCCGTCTCGATGTAAGCGCCATACCACCAGAATATAACATAGAAGTACAAAACAAATTTGAAGTGCTGATGGCTGTACAAGAGGATATGACACCTGATGAGCTAGCCACACACGCAAGAGATATTCTCATCTCATCAGCACAAAACATGATCTCTAGAAAAGTGCACAAGAAGCAGATATACATCATGGAGGAAACATTGAGGCTCATAGAAGAAAGAAGAAAATTAAAGCAAACAGGGGTAGAATACAACAGTGACAAATACAAAAACTGCACAAGAAACATCAGGAGAGAGATTAGGAAAGACAAGGAACAGTACATAACGATCACCTGCAATAGAATAGAAGATCTGCAATTGCAGGGAAAAGATGGGGGTTTGTTCAAGGAAATCAGAACACTAACATGATTTTAGACCATTATTACATGCAATTAATGATAAAAATGGTAACATATTAACAGAAAGTAAGGATATGCTGGAGAGATGGAAGGAGTACTGCAGAGAAATGTATGAAGATAGTACAAAGACTCCAGACATGATGATTGAAAGTGAAGAGAGAGAGCCAGAACCTATGTTAGATGAAGTACGTGCGGCAATCAAAAGCCTGAAGAAAGGGAAATCACCAGGATGCGATGTGATACCAACTGAAATAATCCAAGCAGGAGGAGAAGCTAGCGTCCGCGTTTATCATGCCGGAAAAGATCTGTGTATATCCCTCTCCCAAAGTAAGGCAATTTAAAACTGTATACCAACTATCGTACTATAGCTTTAATAAGTCATGCCAGCAAAATCCTCTTGCGGATTATCATGAAGAGAATAGAAAGGAAGTTAGAACATGAACTACGTAAAGTACAGGCAGGTTTTAGACAAGGTAGAGGTACGAGGGGCCATATTTTTAATGTTAGAAACATCCTCGAAAAATGCAGAGAATACAATGTAGATCTTCACACCTGTTTCGTAGATTACACCAAGGCCTTCGACTGCGTACAACATCAGAAATTGTGGAACATCATGAGAGGCATGGGGTTTCCAGCGCATTTGATCCATCTAATCGAAACACTATATCACGAACAACAAGCAGCTGTCAGAGTAGATTGGAAACATCAGGATGGTTTGAGGTGAAAAGGGGAGTAAGACAGGGTTGCATCCTCTCTCCATACTTGTTTAACATCTATGCAGAAAATATAATGAGAAATGTTAGGAGTGACCAAGAATGTGAAAATTGCAATCTGTTCACAATTGGTGGAAATGCGATCCCAGAACTCAGGTACGCAGATGACAGTTATTCTTTCAGGCATAACACCAGCAAATTAATAAAAGTAAAACTTCTGAGAACGTACATCTTTCTGGTGGAAACGTACGGATGTGAATGATGGACCATTACACAAACATTAAAGAATAAAATCGAATCTTTCGAAGCAAAGTGTTACAGAAAAATTCTCACAATATCTTGGACCAAGAAGAAGAAAAATATAGACATCCTACACGACCTGAACATCGAGGAAAACTGGCTCATAAACAATATCATGTCCCGGAAACTGAAATATTTTGGCCATATTAAACGTCATAGTGGTTGAGAAAGGGCAGTGATGGAGGGAATGGTACCTGGAAGGCGAGGCAGGGGGCCGACCAAGACGATGGTGGACACAGGACATTGAAGACACCTTGAATACAACAATGGAGGAGGCGGGAAGGCTGGCTAGAGATCGAGAGTCTTTCAGGCGGGCTGTAATGAGAGCGACGTTCTGCAAAGGTATTTCTACATGATGACAAGCAAGTATACCCATCAAAACATTGACAGAGGAAAGATTAAAGCCAGCCTCTTAACCTTTCAGCATTTGAAGACTGAGGATCTTGTAGGAACTCAGTTTGTTGATTCTGAACTAAGTTATTATTGTAGATCAGAGTCGACATAATTGCACTCCGGGCAAACCCATAGGTGCTCATTCTTCCTCAGTAAATGTCAAAGGGTATGAATGCTACTGTAATTCTTCCTGTTGCGCGCTGGTTGTATATACGCCGGATGCATCCTCTCATACGTTCATCCCTACCAGTCTTGTGCCTAATGCCAAACTCCAGCAATCTTAGTCTTGATGATTCACATACTGCAGTGTCATTCTCTAACAGGCAATCATTAATTGTCCTCAGTATCTCACCCATGTCCATATCTAGTGCACCTACTGTAGGTGCTCTTGAAGCTAGTCTGTCAGCTCTTTCATTGCCGCATACCTCTGCATGACCAGGACAGTAAATTCACACTAGTGCTTGAAGAATCGAGACTTCTGTGGAGGTTTTCCATTCATGCAGTAGCCATCCATTTTGGATCTTCTAATGCATTTACTGAGAGTCTTGACACAATAACTACCCTTGTTAATGAAGTTTAAGACAACCACCTTAAAGCCGCAGTTGCTGCCTCTACCACCATCCTCATGCTGGAGGTTGTTGTCATGTAAGCCCTGCTATGTGCAGTGACAATCCTGCCCTTAACTCTAGCCAAGAAGTCCCATCCTGATTTCTCACCACGGACTACAGACCCATCAGTGTACACAATGGCATCATCATCCCCGGCATTATCAATTACACTGACTAACAAAAAAAAACTTTTTTTTTCTTTCTCTAACATTTCTATGTTTTTCTGGTCAATTTTAATGCGCTGTTTTTAAATCTGCAAACCGTTTTTCTCTATCAGGTCGGGATCTCTAGAAATATGCAATTGAAGTTTTTTAACAACGCATACAGTATTACAACATCATTCGTACAAGAAGTATAACAGTTATGTAGGCTTGAATTTCTTTGCAGTCGACTTTCGTCGGTGAATGGCATGTGGTACATCGCGATGAAGCATCCAACAATAATCGGCAAGCATGGTCACACTCCACCGTCCTTGATAACGTGACTCCATTACGGCGATATCTTGATGGAATCGTTCTCCATGTTCATCGCTGACTTCGCCAAGGTTGTCAGGGAAAAAGTCAAGATGCGAATCGAGCAAATGGATTTTGAGGGACATGTTACAGCCCATAATTATGTATGCATCTATGCACTGCTTAACAATATGCAACATAGTCGACAGATTTGTGATTTTCCAGAAAGTTATCAACGATCGATTTGAATGCCATCCATGCGCGAAGTTCCCTACCATGTAACAAGTTCTCGAATTGTTTGTCTGCAATAACTTTCCTAATCTGAGGTCCTACAAAGATACCTTCCTTTATCTTTGCATCGCTAACTTGCGGAAACTTTTCTCGAAGATAAGTGAAAGCTTTGCTCGTTTTATCTAACGCTTTTACAAAATTCTTCATGAGCCCCAACTTTATATGTAACAGTGGTAAAATGAAGGTGTCTTTGTTAACTAATGGCTCGCGTATTACATTTTTATGCCCGAGCTGCATACGATCCCGGATAGGCCACACCTTTCTTGCATAATGTTCCAGTCTGTTGCTGCTGTCCCATTCACATCGGAAGCAACAAAATTTTGTATACCCAGTCTGCATGCCCGTGAGAATTGCAATGACCTTTAGGTCTCCACAAATCCGCCATTGGTAGTCATTGTACTTTATTTTTTTCCAAACGTATAGCCATATTGTCATAAGTTTCTTTCATATGAACAGAGTAGGCGACTGGAATTGATGAAAAAAATTTTCTGTTATGCAATAACACGGCTTTTAGACTAGTTTTGGAAGAATCGATGAAAAATCGCCATTCGTTGACTATGTGCTCATGACCGTTTACATCTTTGCAATAGCAAATGTCATCATCCATCTCAAAGTATTGAACAAGTTCTCTGTGTCTATGACGAAATTTAGATATCGGAGTATTGGGCGCTAAAAGATTCCATTCTTTGAGTCGCGAACCGAGTAATTCCGCTTGTCCTTTGGTAAAAGCGAGATCACGTATTAGATCTGAAAGTTCTGAATGGTTAATTAAGTAAACACCATCATTCACCGGTATGTAAGCTGAGTCAGAATTAGTTTCTAAAGCAGGTAAACTATCACTTTCTGATGGTTCATTTACGTCCAACGGATATTGTTCTGGTGGTACTTGGATCGGACACGTGATTGGATCATGAGGCACTGGTTTCGAAACCGATTCAATATTTGGATAAACCACAGACTTTCTAGTTTTAAAAGTGAAACCATGGATATTTGTCAAGCAGAAGTAACAATCAGTAGTGTGATTTGTATGTTCACGCCATATTACTGGCACGCCAAAGGCATCGACTTATGCTTCGGCGATTTTCGTAACCAACCTGCCAATGTATCGAACAAACCGCATTTGGCTTCCAAGATTTATTTGCATCATCAACTTTCGAATCGAAATAAAGTTCATATGCTATCTTTAGTAATGGTGTAAAGTTTTTCTGGTCAACACGATCGGTAAAATATCCGCACACGTAACAGAACAGATCAGCCGAATTTCTACAACTTCTAGAAGCCATATTTCGCTCAGAATTATTTCAAAATACAGTAACTATTTGAAAAATCGCGTAACTTATGTCATGCATCTTTTAACAGTATAAAAAGTAGAATTATGTTGCTTTTTATTAATTTTTAATAAGTTATATAGTAAAAATGAAACGGAGCAAATAACGGTTTCCCAAAAATATATTTATTCACAAATATCTTAAGAACCCGACGTGATAGAGATAAACGGATTTCAGATTTGAAATCAGCGCAAGAAACTGACCCAAGAACACTTATTCTTATATAAGAAAGAAAAATGTTGTTTGTCAGTGTTATCAGTTGATCAATTTCCAACTCTGCTTTCACATTGCTCCAAGCTTTGCAATCTCTGCCAAGGCTGATGATAACCCATTGGCAGGTTGTCAAGTTCTCACCTGACTTACTCCACTCTTCCCCCTTAAATATATTTTCAACTGTGGTCACCTGTCGAATATTTGACTCAGCCTGCGCCATCCATGACATCCCCCTTTTTATTCTTGCTCCTTTGATGTCAGCTATGTTCCTGCGTGAGGGGCGCCTTTTGTCTGTGGTAACTCACATCTAAGTTTTTACCGGAGCCATCACATATCTGGATTTAATCGGCAGCAATCCAAGCATCTACCGCATCATCACAATGGGGGTATCTCACGCACAGCCCAAAACTATACGATCCCTTCATTTTGAGTGTGTTCTAGTCATTCATATTGCTATAATGACAACGTGAGTATTCTCAGGTCATACTGACATGACCAGCTGATGATATAGGAGAAACAGTAGTCTCTGCGCCAGGTGCACTGCGGCAATTGTTGTTAGGGCTGCCAGGCCTCTCTTGCACTTCTGTATGATGTGATCAAGATGGTACTTGTATGAAAGCCAGCGATCAAATGTAACTCCAAGGTATTTTAGCTTGTCTTGCCGTTCAATTTTCTGTCCACTGAGAGTAATGTCTGGGAGATCTGCTTTCAGCATGAAGTTGTTCAAGGCGCACCACAACACACATGCTTTGTTATGACTGATCTTGGAGTAGGTTTCCTCGCACCAATCAGAACCGCCTGAAGAGTCTCATGTATGCTTTTAACCATTTCTTGTCTGTCTGAGCCATTATGTAAATGAGTATGTAAACGGCAAAGGTTAATGTTCATCCCAAACCTGTTGGTTGAATTGCTGCTACTTTTGCTGTATTGATGTTAAAAAGCACATGCGACAGTGGAGAATCCTAGGGTAGTCCCGGGCAAATGTGCATTGGTTCTGATGTCCATGTTCCCAAACAAAATGAGCTGATCTCTCTGTTAAGGCAGCTGCTATCCACCTTGATAGCCAAGGTTTTACACCACATGTCATTACACAGTCGATTAAGGTTGCTAAGTTACTTGTGTAATACGTGTAAACATTTGAAAATGAATTTAATTTATGCCTACTACTTTTCAATGGATAAAATTACAATTGTGAAAAAATTCATATTTTTTTCCTCCTTTATCAAGGAATGTAAATGCCCCCCCCCCACCCCCCCCCCCCCGCCCCCCCCCCCCCAACTGTTCAAAGGAAACAACAAACCACACACAAAAAATGACTAAATATGTGCTTTTATGTAACAACTTATTGATGCTTTTTTCCACTTATTGTTTTAAAATATAATAAGTATACAACTGTCAGTTTTTAGGTGCATTAAAAAAAATAATGCAAATCATTCTTCATTTCATACAGTTATGAGTCAGTGTTGCGTGTCTTTATTATATTCACACTGTTATTATAGAGTAACCTACTGGTTACAATGGCCAAGATCACCACTGGGGTAGAATTTGTAGACAACGCAAACAGCCAATACGAAATGAAGTAGTAGAGCCATGAAAGGCGAAGTGGACAAAAATATATACATGTTTATTGACGATAAACGCTGCTCAACATGCATCAAAAGAAAAGCCAATATATCAAATGGCCTAACATATTCAGTTGTCGATATAACTCTGTACCGTCTGTAGCTAGAACACTGTCCTTGACAATCTTCAACGTTTTATTAAATCAGTTTCATTCAACATTACGAATGCATACTCCCTTCAAATGAAGATAGCTAGATACACCTCACAAAAGATCTTGATGTACTAGTGATGGAACAACATAGGGATGTATAATTACATAGATATTCCGCAGTTCAAACATAAATGTCCACTCGCCATGACACACACATATCGAATTCCTTGCAGACGATCACAGCCTTCTGCATCTCTAGTTTTCACGTCTGCCCCTCTACACCAAGGTAATGACGTCACTTCCTGTATTAATAAATGACTCCGTATAAAATAAACAAACAAGAAGCTCTGTCGAGCTACCTAATGATATCGACACACTTGTTATGAATTTTAATCATAACAGTCAGCTTGTGTTAAAAATGCAGAGTCATTATACCATCAGTATTTACTACTCTGTCAAAAGTTGCGCACTCAGACAGCATTTCATTCAGACTTTATATTATTAATAATTATAATTTATGAATGAAATTATACAGTGGTGGAACCAAAAAGCTACAAACTTTTATAAATTTGGGCTTGCATAGAAGGGTTGAAATAGTATGACAAGATCTTTGATGTGGAACTGATGACAAGAACCAGAGAGAAGAAGGTGCTGATGATGATAGGACACACATTGAGGAACCTGTTGGTAGCATTACAAGGTAGTCCTTATTCTGGAATCTCCAGGGTCAGAGAGGCAGAGATGGACCAAAAAAGCATGTGGAGCATGGAGTAGAGCTTGACAAGACATACCTTCTTCTGGAATTCTCAGAGTAAAAGTGGCAGAGGGAGACCTTGGAAAAGAGAACTACAGACAAATAAAAATAATGAGGAAGAGATGGAAAGACCTGAAGCTGATGGCACGGGACAGGAAGACTTGACATATGGCATGGGACAGGAAGACTTGACATATGGCACGGGACAGGAAGACTTAACATATGGCATGGGACAGGAAGACATGACATATGGCATGGGACAGGAAGACATGACATATGGCACGGGACAGGAAGACTTGACATATGGCATGGGACAGGAAGACAAGACATATGGCACGTGACAGGAAGACTTGACATATGGCACGGGACAGGAAGACTTAACATATGGCATGGGACAGGAAGACATGACATATGGCATGGGACAGGAAGACTTAACATATGGCACGGGACAGGAAGACATGACATATGGCATGGGACAGGAAGACATGACATATGGCATGGGACAGGAAGACTTAACATATGGCACGGGACAGGAAGACATGACATATGGCACGGGACAGGAAGACTTAACATTTGGCATGGGACAGGAAGACATGACATATGGCATGGGACAGGAAGACTTAACATATGGCACGGGACAAGAAGACATGACATGGCACGGGACAGGAAGACTTGACATATGGCACAGGACAGGAAGACATGACATGTGGCACAGGACAGGAAGACATGACATATGGCACGGGACAGGAAGACATGACATATGGCACGTGACAGGAAGACTTGACATATGGCATGGGACAGGAAGACTTGACATATGGCACGGGACAGGAAGACTTGACATATGGCATGGGACAGGAAGACTTAACATATGTTTGTTGTAGGCCTATGTTTGTTGGCGGGGAGGGGTGTGGCTGAAGGGTGATGATGATCAATTCAGAAATCATATTGTTTTAGTGTCCATTTTTTTTTCGGTAATTATTTGTTTTGATTTGTATCTTTTCAGAAATTTTCACCCTGTTCCTTGAAATACATTGGGTCACTTGTAGAACATGTCTCTTGCTTCACCCGTGAGTAGTGTTTATCATTCTGTGACAGTGCGAGATGAATTATTGAATGTGGTACGATGTTGTTGTTGCTCTCTATGGCCTTCTTTCACACACCTTCTGCAGTCACCAAAAAAAAAAAAAAACCCACTTTTATTTATAAAACCCTATCAGGTGGTATGTAATCATGTAGCGAACAGTGCTGTCCACAATGGACCTAGTAACGTGCAAACAGTTTTACTAATTTACTATTTTGGTATTTCTTTAGCAGTTACTAAGTACCCAACACAGACTGCTGAACTCTCTTGATGGTCTCCTCAGTACAAGATGCAACTATGAGACAGGAAATCCTCCACCTTAGCAGTGGATCATGTAAGGATGCATATCACACAAGAAGACGATTTGGCTACCACTCAAATGAGTTGAGTCTTACTGAGGTTTTAAACACTATATATGCAGAATGAGGATCACTTCACCCTGTCTGGCAAGCTGTGTCCACCTCTGTCAGAGGGGCGAAGCAGATGTCTTATGCCCAGCATGGATGACATGAGATACTTTTTGATATCACATGTTTAGCTCCTAATAGCAAAGATCATCTTTGGTGTGCCTCTGTTATGATTAAAATTCATAACGATTGTGTCGGTCTAATACGTAGCTCAACATGGCTCCTTGTTTGTTTATTTTATATGGAGTCATTTATTAATACAGGAAGTGACGTCATGCCAATATGGTTGTTTGGCAGACGTGAAACTAAAAAAGCAGAAGTGAGGAGATTGTCTGCTTTCTTTGTCTTCTACCATTGTGTGTCATGGCGAGTGGATGCATGTGTTTGAGCTACGGAATTTCAGTTTATATCCCTGTGTTATTCCATCACTAATACATCAAGATCTTCTGTGAGGTGTATCTAGTTATCTGCATTTACAGGGAGTATAGCTTCTCAATGTCAAGTGTGAATATATATACTACTGGACAAAAGTTAAGGGCCACCATTCAGTTTAGACAAGGTTTATATAATTGATTGGCAAACTGTAAAGTCAAGTGAAAATGTCATTAAAACTGAGCTCAGAGAAATGTGTATACATTTGTGTGTGCACTAGGTTAATTTTTTTTAAATGTCCCAAAACTGGGTCACTTTAACCCGCACGTGAAAATTGCCATTGTTGCTGCAAAAACTTGTGGTTTTTGCAACACGCCCCACTAGTTCAAAAGGTGAAAAAGTGAGTTGAATTTGAATGCACGTGGAAAATGATCATCGGTAAAGAGTGTTCGCCGTTGGTATGCAATAAATCAGTATGACAAGTGGTCAAAATGATCACTGCATTAGCCATGCCACCAAGGAGAAGTCTCAGCACTGTAGACCGTGGTCGAGCCATGGCATGGATTCAGGATGGTCAATCTGTTCATCATGTTGCAAGATATTTAGCAGTGTCCCACTCTACCATTCAGAGACTTCTTGAGAGATTTCAAGCTACCGAACATTTGGAAAATCAACCCTGCTCACGAAGAATTATATAAACCTTGTTTAAACTGAATGGCGGGCATTAACTTTTGTCCAGTAGTATATATTAAAAATGTTGAAAATGAAAAGGACAGTGTTCCAGACATGAATGGTCTGCCTAGCGTTATATCGACGACTGCATATAATATGCCATTTGTATATTGGCCTGAACTGTATTGAATTTGGAGCAGCGTCACAGTCTTAATAAAAATGTATACCGTCCATTTCGTCCATTGTGGCTCAAATAAGTGTGTTTGATGTTGGCTTGTTTCAGTGTCTGATACGTCTACTACCATAGAAGTGATCTTGGCCACAGGAACCATCCTGTCACTAAATATTAACATTAACAATATAAAAGACACGTAACAGCTGAAAATGGGGGCCAAGCCGGGATGTGGAACAAAGTATCTTCAAGTGATGTTTCAAAAAATTTTCAAGTTGGTGGACTACATTTTTTGCATGTGCAGAATATTTTTCAAGATGCAGGCCGGAGTTCGAGGTCTAACCCTATTCACTGCACTGAATTTGAATCGTCGTTTCCTGAGGCAGAGGCTGATGCCAGGAGGATTTTTTGCATGAAAAGGCAGATAAGTAAATTTATTGATTCATGCAGTGTGAGGCTTGAAGAATCTCTTTTGACAGGGTTCTTTCTTTTACGTTATATGTATATCTGTATCTACATGTTTGTGTGATAGGTGGGTTGGTTGGTGGGACCTATGAATTCACTATACCTCATTGATGGTCGTGAAATCGTAGGCGTTCTTTAGTTTTTGCATCTGATTTTTTCAACTTGGGCCGGCGAACATAGCTGTGTGTTACTGTGTTACTGCCTTGAGTGAATTAACCAGATTCATTATGTGTCTAGTTGTGAAGGTTCTGTAATGTTGTAAATTTGTATTTATTATCAAGTTAATTGTATTTTATTTGGTTTATTCTCCATTATTGTTTGTAAATTTGTTCATCTAATCTTGCTATCCCTCTGTTATTAGATGTATTATATGTTGTGAGATTGTGCTTGTATTGTCATAAGTGTGGTAGAGCCAAATTTATTTTTCCTTTTTCTACAGTTCATAAATTTCTGCCTTGGTTTATTCATTAGTATTTTCTTGGGTTGGCTCTTTCTACTGTTATACTGTAATCTTGTTAGTGTCTCTATTTTTTTTGCTCCTAAAATAACATCTACAATTCTATGCCGTTGATTGATCTTGAGTGGTGAAATAATTGTTGCTAATATTGAAATATTAAATATATAATTTGAATTATTATTGGACAATTTGGAGTCACAATAATAGTGAATTATGGCTACCTTGGAGTATTTTAATAAGATTGGAAAAGACTGGTTTGGAGGGTGAGGCTTTAAAAACATTTGCATCCACTGAGCATGCGAAAGAAATAAAGAGATTACAAGACGTGGCAAGAGTACAGAGGCTCTTTGATAAAGAGAAGAGAGAGGAAGAATTAGCTGAGAAGAAGAGAGAAGAAGAATTAGCTGATAAGAGAAGACAGGAAGAATTAGCTCTTGAGGAAAAAAAAATGGCACGTGCACATGCTCAAGCAGTAATAAAGGCACAACAGGAACTTGAGGACAAAAAAAATTGGCCTATGCTCAAGCAAAAATAAAGGCACAACACGACCTTGAGGAAAAAAAAATTGGCCTATGCCCAAGCAGAAATAAAGGCACAACAAGAACTTGAGGAGAAAAAAAATTAGCCTTTGCTCAAAGAATGGCAGAACTTGAGTTGGACAAATTAAGACTTCAACATCAACAGGCTAATCCGGCAGGTGTTGAGGCTGGAAAAAAAGACCATGCTTCCACTTTTAAGCTTAATTTGCCAAAATTTTGTCGAAATATTGATTACATTTTATGCTTCTTAAATAGGTATGAAACATATTGCCAAGAGTTTAAGATTGATAGAGCTACATGGCCTAGCAGGTTGATGAGTTTATTAGTGGGTGAGGCTCTTACTGCAGTCTGCACCATGGATGATCAGCTAGAAATGATTATGAGGCTGTAAAAGCTTTGTTGCTAAAGAAGTATCAATTGGATGAAAATGGGTATAGATTGAAACTAAAATCATTGTTACCCGATTGAGCTAAAGATTTTGCTGAATTTGTATCATCAATTAAGCTTTGCTTTTCTAAATAGGTTGATTTGTCAGAAATTGAAAAACTTTTGATGTGCTGGCTGATCTAATTCTGAGAGACAAAGTGCTGTCTTCAGTCAGTGGTTACTTTTTATCATTTCTACAGGAGAGAAAACCTGAAACAGTATCTGCTGTGGAAAATCTGGAATGACAATATCAAATTGCACATCCTGGTAGGAATCTTAGCAAAAATAACATTTAGGATTCATTGCCAGTGGCATCTGCTAAGACTATGATGCCTAATTCACCTAGACAAAGATCATCTAGCATGGACAGAAACCTCCGAATAAATCGAGATAATAATAATGGATCTTTCAGGGGGGGATATAATTTCAATAATAGATCACAACGGCCTCAATGAAGTTATTACTCATATGATGATGGATATTTTCCTCAACAATCATCTTTCAGATCTAATGGGGATCGGAACAGAGGTGGATATAATTTCAGATCAGGCAGAGGACAAAGGTCATTCTACAGGAATAATTACAATAACAGAGGTTCTCAGCAGAACAATAACTATCGACAATCAAGAAATCCTGAACGTTCCAATGCTTTTGTACATCAAACTGACCATACTACAGCTCAAAATTCAAATGTTGTTTCTCATGCAAATGCATGTAGTGTGGATTTATCTAATAGCACTAATTGTTCTGAATGTAATTCTTTGTTTCAGCCAGAGGGAGTTCCTAGGCGCCTATGTGGACACCCTTTGCCAGTTACGTCCTCGTATGATGGGACAGTGTTTACTAGCCTTTAATAAGGATTTTGTTAACAACCAACTAATTTTAGGTGCACTACGGTTGGGGTGCGCAGGTCGTTGGTGGATCAATCTGATTACACATGCAGGGAGGTTAAATGCATTACATTTGGGGGCACAGTGGAATACTATCAAACTGCAGAAGTATTCTTGGATACCCCTTACTTTACAGGGAGGACTCTCATGTGCCTGTTGAACAAACCTATTGCAGGAATAACCCTGGGAAATATTCTTGGACTTCATGAGTGCAAAAAGGATGACATTTTAAAATGGGAACAGCAGCATTTGATCATGGCAAATGCTGTCACGACCAGAGCTCAGTCTCGTGCACAAGTACATGATCATAACCACATCGAAAACGTTGTGGATGAAGTGATGAATGATGAGAGGGTGACTGAGGAGGGGGTGAATGATGAAGAGAAAAATGATGATGAGGAGGAAACGATGATGATTTGCAGGTGGAACTTATTGATAAGGAGTCATTCATTCAGAGACAGAATGATGATGATTCTTTAAAGAAATTTTTTCAGGTTGCCAAATCTGATGTGGTGGTTGATGATAATTCTGTACATTGGTACACATTAAAGAATGGAATTTTAATTAGAAATTTCTAGGATTCCACATCTGTAAGAAAACAGATCATGGTACCTGCTTGTTTCCGTCCATTTGTTTTACAACATGCTCATGATGTTAATTGTGCAGGGCATTTCTTCTGGCCTGGGGTGACAAAAGATGTAAAAACTTTTTGTCGCACATGCAAAGTTTGCCAAGATGTGGCAACTAAACACCCCAAACATAATGCGCCTATCCAGGCATCAGATATATCATTGCGTCCTTTTGCAAAGATGGCGATTGACCTTATTGGTCCACTACCAATCACGTAGCTAGAGGTCACCAATATGTGCTGACCTGCATTGATATGTGCACGCGCTGGCGAGAGGCTATTCCTCTTAAGACTATATCGACTGTTGATGTCGCTGATGCACTATTTTTAATTTTTAGTCGATTGAGTTTTCTTGAAAATATTCTTTCGGATCAGGGAACTCAATTCGTCTCTGACGTCATGACACAGGTTATGAGGGAGTTTAATATAAATCGTTCTCTTAGTAGTGTGTATCACGCTAGTTCAAATGAAAAAATTGAGAGGCTCAACCGTTGCCTTAAGCAGATACTAGGCAAGGTTACTGCGAAGTACCCACAGGACTGGGATAGAGTACTACCAGCAGTGTTGTTCGCATATCGGGAAATACCCAACGAACATACTGGATTTGCGCTGTTTGAGTTAGTCTTCGGTGCTAAGCCTAGAGGACCTATGTCCATTCTAAAACAATTATGAGTTGGAGCTTACATGAATAAAGATGTTCAAACCTCTTACCAATATGCTGTGAATTTGAGGAAAAAAATTATTGATGCATGCCAGATAGCAGTGGAGGCGTCAGAAAAGGCAAAACTGAAGGCCCGATTGTTTGTGAATCAAAACAGAAAACTACGCCAATTATGGCCAGGTGATGAAGCCTATGTCATCTGCATATTGCATAGTGTCAATCATAAAAAGCCTCTATGCCAACTTTACATGTAGCATTGGGCAGAGCAACCTAACCTTTGAGGTGAAGACAGGAGTACGACAAGATGCCCCTTATCAACCACTCTATTTTTAACAGTCAGACTGGGTGATGCGCCAGACAACAGAGGGCAGTCCAAGAGGAATAAGATGGACTACATTTTCTACATTGGAAGATCTGGAATATACAGATGACATTGCACTACTAGCACATTCACATCAACACATCCAGGAAAAAATGGATAGACTTAATAAGTTTAGCCAGCAGGTGGGCTTGAACATCAATTTAAAGAAGTCAGAGGTCATGACGCTCAATGTGAGCAACCCTGAGCCCATATCAGTAAGGAATCAGCAACTGGTACAGACAGACACCTTCACATACCTAGGATGCATAGTAACACCAGACGGTGAGGCAGGCAAAGACATCAACATCAGAATGAACAAGGCAAGAACAGCCTTTTTTAGCCTAAACAACATCTGGAAGTCCTCTCAATACAGCACAAGCACAAAATTAAGATTATATCAGAGCTGTGTGCTTTCTGTGCTTCTCTATGGTGCGGAATGCTGGAGAGTTACAGAGAAGGAAATGTCGAAATTGTCCTCTTTTCACACAACATGCCTAAGAAAAATTCACTGAATCTTTTGGCCGAATACCATCACCAACCAAGATCTGCTTACTTGGAGCAAGCAAGAGGACATGCACACCATCATAGCTGGCAGACGCTGGAGCTGGGTTGGCCATGTCCTCAGAAGAGACCCCGATGCCATCACAAGAACAGCTATGCTATGGACCCCTGAAGGAAAACGAAAGAGAGGCCAACCAAAAACAACCTGGCGGAGGACTGTGGAGGCTGAAATGCAAAGAATGAACCAAAGTTGGGGCACTGTACGAAGGATGGCTGCCGACTGAGCAAAGTGGAATCAATTTGTTGTTGCCCTACAAGACGCCACTAGGCGTGATGGCCACTGACTACTTTGACAGTCGGCGGCTAAGGATCAAAGAAGAAGAAGAAGATGAGGCCTATGTGTTATTACCAAATAAGGACAATAAATTACTTGTTTCGTGGAGAGGACTGTATACTATTCTTGAGAAATTGTCAGATGTTGACTACATTGTATCTATCAAGGGAAAGGAAAAAACCTTTCATATCAACATGCTGCAGCAATTTCACTCTCATCCTCCACATCTTAAACCAGTTTTTGAGGCTATCGACGAATCTATTGATCGTCGCTCTTCCCTAGTGGTGATGCAGGAAGAATTATCTGAATTGCCTGATGGTTCTGAACCGCTTTTGTCTTTACCTGATTTACCACTTGAAATGTGTATATATAGAAGAATGGGGCATATCTCATGGAAAGAGATGAAAACAAATAAGGAGGTCCTAGAAAATCTAGGTATGAAAAGAGAACTAATGAGGGAGGTCAAAGTTTGGCAGCTAAAATACTTTGACCACATAAAAAGGCATAACACCTTGCAGAAGACCATAACAGAAGGGAGAGTTGAAGGCAAACGTGCAAGGGGAAGACAGCGCTATAAATGGGAAGATAACATCATGAGATGGACAGGAAAGAGTCTATCAGAGTGCATCACCAAGACAAGAGACAGAAGACGTTGGAGATCCATTACAGCCAACCTTCGTTGTGGAGATGGCAACTGATGATGATGAATTTACCACTTTTGTCTACTGAGAGTTGGAAAGATATTTCTATTTTGCCAACTCTAGCTTCTTTTCAGAAGGAACAAATTTCCTTGTTACTACAATCTTTTCTTGATGTACTCACGGATGTTCCTTGGCATACAGATATAATTCAACATGATATCCTTCTGACAGATTTCAGACCTATCAAGCTTAAACCATATCCTATTCCTCTTCATTTGCAATCCCAGGTACAGGAAGAATTAAAGGATATGATAAAATTGAACATAATTTCTCCCTCACAATCTCCATACAGTTTTCCTATGGTGTTGATTAGAAAGAAAGACAAATCCATTCAGATTTGCATTGATGTTAGGCGTTTAAATGCTTTGACTATCCTGGATGCCAAACCTTTGCCTTTATTAAATTCTCTACTAGATAGGCTAGCTACAGCTACTTTCTTTAGTAAATTTGACTTGTCAAAAGGCTATTGGCAGGTCCCCTTATCTGACACAGCTAAACCTTATACAACCTTCGCCACACCTCTAGGATTGTTTCGATTTAATTTTATGTCTTTTGGTCTTGTTAACGCTCCTGCTACTTTTGTTCGCATGATGCGCAAAATTTTCTCTGACTGTGATGACATAATTACTTATATTGATGATAATTGTCCTTTTCATCAATCTTGGGAAGAACATGTTCTTGGAATCCAGTCGTTGTTGTCTACTCTTCATCTCCATCACCTTACTGCTAGACCTTCCAAAACAAAAATAGGATTCACTGAAATTTCTTTTCTTGGTCATAAGGTAGGAGGTAGTTTTCTTAAACCTGAAGATTCTACTATCTCTAAAATCTTGAATTTTTAAATTCCTAAGACACAAAAAAACAGGTCCACAGTCTTTTAGGTCTTGTTGGATTCTTTAGAAAATTCTTGCCTAATTTTTTGGAAATTACTTCAGTTCTGTTTTCGTTATTAAGAAAGAACTCCCCAAATAAGATTGTTTGTTCCCATGTTTGCAATGCTTCTTTAAATATACTCATAACTAATTTTTCAAAACCACCAATTTTGAGATTGCCTGATGCTCAATTTCCTTTTATCCTTAGAGTCGACGCCTCTGGATCAGGTACCGGTGGTACGCTTATGCAGGAATTCGATGATTGTCTACATCCAATCCTGTCCGTTAGTCGAAAATTGACACCTACTGAGTAGAAATACCCGATTGTTGAGCATGAATTGCTCGCTGTGATATTCTGCTTTACCAAACTCCAAAGATATCTTCTGGGTGCAAGATTTGTCTTAGAGACAGATCAAAAGGCTCTTTCATATCTCAAGACAGAGATTTAGAAATGAGAGGGCTGCCAGAGCATCCCTTGCACTCCAGCCTTACAATTATGAAATATGGGCTATCAAAGTCAGTCGGAATGTTCTGGCGGATGTCCTGTCACGGTGTGTCAAGGACCCTATCTACCAAACAACTCGATAAATGCAGGTACCTTGTGAAAGTACGGCTCACCTATTGACTTACTTCATCACATGTTGACCCGAGTAACATTGAACGTATGGGAGAATTTTTGGATTAACACTGCTGATACTGATGAGAATGTTCATATGTACGAGGGTCGTTCAAGTCAAACCGGGACTTTTTGTTCTGGAAGTACAGGAAGGAATGCTAGCGTGGTGGTACTACTGACAGTAGTAAGTAACAAGTGTGACCTACTCGTATTATCGTTACCGTTATTACCATTAGGTTTCGTACGCGTCATGGGTCAGTCCCTGATAGATAATGAAAATGGAGGACAACAGAGTTAGTGCACGGTGGGTGCCAAGACAGCTTTCCGCTTTTGACCGGCAGAGAAGAGTTCAAGTCTGCACTGAGATGAAGGATCGTTTTGGCAGGGAAGGCCAGAATTTTCTGAATCGCTTCATTACGTGTGATGAAACCTGGCTGCATCATTTCACTCCGGAATCAAAACGAACATCCATGCAGTGGAAGCAAATGGACTCACCACCACCCAAAAAATGTCGGAAAATTGCGTCTGCTGGGAAAGTGATGGCGAGTGTTTTCTGGGACATATGTGACATTATTCACGTGGATTTTCTACCCCGTGGTGCCACTATCAACAGTGAAGAGTACTGTCGCATTCTAAGTGATGTGCATAACCATCTGCGGAAAAAAACGGCCTGGTTTGATAAGAAAAGGCGTCCTGTTTCTACAGGATAACGCACGACCACATACCGCTCACCGCACCACGTGCAAATTACAGCAACTCGGGTGGGAGGTATTACCACATCCCTCTTACAGCCCAGACCTCGCTCCGAGCGACTTCCACCTATTTGGAACCCTGAAAGAGTTCCTGGGAGGTCAGCATTTTAGCACTGATGACGAAGTGAAGCAATGTCCTACGATGGTTCAGGAGTACTGACATATTCTTCTACGCTAAAGCTTTTCAAGCATTAATTAAACGCTTGGATAAGTGTATAAATGTTGCAGGGGATTATATCGAAAAATAAATGGCAATTTCACTCCTACAAATTTGTTCTTTTAGTTTGTACAAACAAAAGTCCCGGTTTGACTTGAACGACCCTCGTATTACTGCGGTCCAAGGATGGAAGGTACATTGACTCGTTGTACAATGCCAACTCTGAGGGCTAGCTCGAATTTTTGCATCTGAAATTCAGGGAAAATTTTCAATAACTTTTTTTTTTTTTTACAGTGCCTATAGTTATTGATCGGTTCACACAGCACCTCATGATGATGAATTTGAACATCACGTATTTCATGTTGGAACTCGTTCCACTCAGCACATTAAGTGGATATCTTGTGCTTTATTGACAATGATCATATTTAATTTACAGACTAACAATCGCACATTCTGTAAATGCTTTGACTTGAGGATATTTTGTGCATACATTTATTTTGTTCTCAATTTGTTAACAACATCTACAGATTAAGGGACATAACTCCAGAATGACTCGCATGATCAAGGGAGATTACCAGGAATACTATTGTCATACTTTTTTCGGTTCTCAATTCGTTTGGACTTGAACATTCGTGCTTAAGATGAACATACAATTGTATGGAGGAGAATCAGGAACATTGACATTGGTCTCATTTTTAATTAATGGGTATAATACCATTACATTACGCATTTTAACTACAGTACCAGTACTTAAGTTGAGTGTTTCTTAATTTTAATTCGCCAGATATGGTTTGGTCTTTGATACAAATCAGTTTCACACAAGGGACCTCAAGACGCAGCAATAGAGACCGCAGTCAGCGACTCATAGCTTGACTGCCTGCGTCAGGACTAGCGAACCAGAGCTGGTCAAGACTGTGCTCCACCTCCACGTGGTGGTCCTGGAAACAGTATGCAGCAATGCAGGCTGGCTGAGCGAGCACGGATCGCAATGGGAAGGCAAACCCGGTCCTAAAAAATGCCATGCAGAAGTCGGATGTGTCGACCGAAAGGTGCAGATATCACAGCTATGTTGTAAACAGACACAACGCAACCACCGTCCTTTTCAGGGCGAACGAAGAAGAAAAAGAAGAAGTTTCACACAATAGATTTTGAATCAATATATTGTTGATATTCCATACTATTATCACTGCGTACAACACATCAGCATATTTTTATCTATTTGCTCACACAATTGTGTTAGATGCAAGATAACATTTTTTTCTTTTAACACCACAATGCTATGTTTATGACAAGTACTTAACAGGTACAAATAACTTTAATTTATTTTTAGCATATAATGTTGCATTCATTCACTTTATTAATATGATTGTCTGCCTCATGTCATCTAATTGCATATCTATTTACTCTTTAGTGCCTTGCATTATTGCTGTTGATTAATAAGAAACTAATTGACTACAGATACTGGACTTGACAGATAGGTGTTTTTGGATGGTGTGAGGTATGTGAGTGCATGTATTGCTACCATCATTTTTTAATATGTTGGGTTTTTTAGTTATAGCCACCTCACATTGCTGTTAAAACGATTTTTGTTTTCGGTAGTCTTTGGCTTTGGTTTTTACCACTGTCCACACTTTAAGTGTGTAATGGCTTACTCTATGGCAGAATCCTGGGTTCTATGCTATTTCGTACTTACAGTGAAGTTTGATGATACCATGTTTCTCTCTGGTGGTGTTATACTCACACCATGAAAATAATGAAAACTGTTTTTCTATTATTTTGCGGGGGGGGGGGGAGTGAGTAATGTTATGAGTAAAATTCATAACGTGTGTAGATATCATTAGGTGGTTCGACAAGGCTTCTCGTTTGTTTATTATACGTAGTCCTGGGTAACACAGGGAGTGACGTCATTGCCTCGGGGTGGAGTTTGGCAGACGTGAAGGTTTTGATGAGCAAATGTCAGAGATTGTCTGCAGGGACTTCGATGTGTGGGGCTTATGGCGAGTGGATGTATGTCTCTGAGCTCATGAAATGTATATAATATTGTGACATATCCCTATTATGTAACATCACTAGTGCATCAATATACTTCTGTGAGATGTATCTAGCTATAGTTTACAAGGGAGAATGGATTCTGTATATCAAGGGAGTCTGAATTAATAAAACTTTGAAGTCTATCAAAGGACAGTGTTTTGAGCTACGATGGTACAGAGACTTTTCAACGACTGCATATGTAATGCCATAATATATTGGCTTTGATTTAAAAATGCATGTGGAGCAGCGTCTCAAATAACATTAAATGTATTGTATTCATGCCACTTCGCCTTGGTGACTTTTCTACGGCGTTTTGAACGTCAACTATGTGCATGGTCTCGTTGTCCAACCCTAGGAGTTTCTTGGTCAGAGTAATCAGTCAGTTACCACATATTAACAGTTTATAATATAATAATAAGTCCCGCAATGCAACAGTGATCATATTAGAAATGATTATGATGCTGTGAAGGCTTTATTGCTAAAAAGGTATCAACTGGAGGAAAATGGTTACAGATTGAAACTGAAATCATTGTTGCCTGATTCAGCTAAGGATTCTGCTGAATTTGTTTCATCAGTTAATCTTTGCTTTTTTAGATGGGTTGATTTGTCAAAAATTGATAAAACTTTTGATGGGCTGGCTGACTTAATTTTAAGAGACAAAGTGCTGTCTTCAGTCAGTGGTGACTTTTTGTCCTTTTTGCAGGAGAGAAAGCCTGAAACGTTGGCTGCTGTAGAAAATCTTGGATGACAATACCAAGTTGCACATCCTGGAAGAAATCTTAGCAGGAATAACATAAAGGATTCATTGCCAGTGGCATCAGCTAGAACTATGATGTCCAATCCACCAAGACAAAGATCATATAGCATGGATATACATTTTCGATTAAATCGAGATAATAATTCTGTATCTTTCAGAGGGAGGTATAATTTTAATAATAGGTCACAACAACCTCAAAGAAATTTTCATTCATATGATGATGGATATATACCTCAGCAGATCATCTTTCAGACCTAACAGGGATTGGAACAGAGATGGATATAATTTCCAGTCAAACAGGCCAAAGGTCATTTTATGGAAACAATGTAAATAATTACAACAACAGAAGTTCTCAACCGAACAATAACTTTCGACATTCTAGAAATCCCGAACGTTCGAATGCAGTTGTGCATCAAAGTGACAATAATACAGTCCAAAATACCAATGTTGTTTCTCATGCAAATGCATGTAGTGTGGACTTATCCAATAGTACTAATTGTTCTGAATGTAATTCTTTATTTCAGCTACAGGGAGTTCCTAGGCTCCTGTGTGGACATCCTTTGGCAGTCATGTCCTCTTATGATGGGACAGGTTCACTGGTGTTTGATAGGGGTTTTGTTAACAACCAACTTGTTTCAGTGCTTAGGGACACTGGGTGCACTACTGTTGGCGTGCGCAGGTCATTAGTGGATCAATCTGATTACACATGCAAAGAAGTCAAGTGCATAACATTCGGGGGCACAGTTGAATATTATCCGACTGCTGAAGTATTCTTAGATACCCCTTATTTTATTGGAAGGACTCTCGTGTCCCTGTTGGACAAACCAATTGCTGGGGAATATTCCTGGACTTCACGAATGCACTAATGATGTTATTTTAAAATGGGAACAGCAAAATTTGCTTATGGCAAATGCTGTCACGACTAGAGCTCAGTCTCGTGCAGAAATGAATGAACATGTCCAAATTGAGAATGTTGCAGATGAGGTGATGAATGATAAGATGGTGACTAAAGAGGTGGTAACTGATGGTGTGATGAATGATAGGGAGGGGGCAGATGAGGATGATTTACATGTTGAACCTGTTGACAAAGAATCATTCATACAGATGCAGAATGATGATGATTCATTAAAAATGTTTTTCATGTTGCCAAGTCTGATGATGTGGTATTTAATGATAATTCTACACACTGGTACACAATCAAGAATGGGATCTTGATTTGGAATTTCGAAGATTCCACGTCAGTAAAAAAACAAATTATGGTACCTACTTGTTTCCGCCCATTTGTTTTACGACATGCTCATGATGTTAATTGTGCAGGACATTTAGGGATTGCCAGGACATAACAGAGGGTTTTGTCTCATTTCTTTTGGCCTGGGGTGATAAGAGATGTGAAATTCTTTTGTCGCACATGCAAGATTTGCCAAGATGTGGCAGCTAAACGCCCCAAGCATATTGCGCCTATCCAGGCATCAGACAAATCATTGCATCCTTTCGCAAAAATGGCAATCGACCTTATTGGTCCACTGCCAGTCACGTCAGCTAGAGGTCATCGTTATGTACTAACATGCATTGATATGTGCACGTGCTGGCCAGAGGCTATTCCTCTGAAAACAATATCCACTACAGATGTTGCTGACGCACTATTTTTAATTTTCAGTCGATTTGGTTTTCCCGAAAACATATTATCGGATCGGGGAACTCAGTTTATTCCTGACATTATGACTCAGGTTATGAGAGAGTTTGAGATAAATCAATCTCTTAGTAGCATATATCACCCCATTGCAAACGGGAAAATAGGAAAGCTCAACCGCTGTCTTAAACTAATGCTGGGCAAGCTAACTGCAAAACACCCACAGGATTGGGATAGAGTACTCCCAGCGGTATTGTTCGCTTATCGAGAAATACCTAACAAACATACTGGATTTGCGCCATTTGAATTAGTCTTTGGTGGCAAGCCAAGAGGACCTATGTCCATTCTAAAACAGTTATTGGTTGGAGCTGACATGCATAAGGATGTTCAAACCTCTTACCAATATGTAGTTAACTTGAGAGAGAAAATTATCGACGCATGCCAGATAGCTGTAGAAGTATCATAAAAAGCTAAACTTAAGGCAAGATTGTTTGTGAATCAAAACAGAAAACTACGCCAATTATGGCCCGGGTGATGAGCCCTACGTATTGTTACCCAATAAGGACAATAAATTACTTGTATCTTGGAGAGGACCATATACTGTACTTGAAAGATTGTCAGATGTTGACTACATTATATCTATTAAAGGAAAGGAAAAAACCTTTCACATCAACATGCTGCAACAATTTCACTCTCGTCCTCCACATCTTAAACCAGTCTTTGAGGCTGTCGACGAGCCCATTGATCGTCGCTCTTACTTAGCTGTCATACAGGAGGAGTTATCTGAATTACCTGATATTTCTGAACCTCTTTTATATCTTCCTACTTTACCACTTTCGTCTACTGAGAGTCATCCTCATGTCTTGTCTTTGATCCACTATCACTGAGCTTTAGCTCTTGAGGATTTTGGTGCCATAAAGTGAAACTATGCGGTTCTGATTATTGTCTTCATCCTCAAAACATGGTTACAATTCTTTGCTGAAGTTTGTTGATGCAAAATAATTGCTTATCGCTAGAGAAACTCATTGAAGTGGTGCATATTTACTAGCATACTACCTTTTGTTGTTTACTCCAGCAAGCCATGGTTCAGAGATTGTAGACGGGATCATCTTTTCTTACTTCACTTTTTCATTGCGGGCGTGCTACGAATCATTATGGGGAGCTGAAGTTTGCGTTTTTGTGTCAAGTGTGTCCCATTGGCTGTGGTGTTCATATACAAGGAGATTGACAAAAGTCTTGGGCCTGACCATGAAGGAGTCACAGGAGGAAGATGAAACTTGGCACATTTAAAGTTCATCATATTTGCACTGAATGTGTAAAGTACGCGTTTGTTTCTTCAATGGGTTTTCCCGCTACAGTGCACGGCGCAATGTACCCTGTTGACTGGATCTGCTGCTCCAAAGATTTGACAAAACAATGGAAAAGGAGGCCAGAGCTGTGATAAAATTTCTGATGTTTCAGGGAAAAACACCTACAGAAATACACAGGGAGATGGAACCAGTGTTTCGTGATTCTTGTCCTTCATATACTTTGGTAAAAAACTGGTGTCAACAGTTTAAGTACGGCTGCTCAAATGTTGCTGATCTGCCAAGATCTGGTAGACCAGCCTCAGAGTGCAACGATGAAAATGCAACAAGAGTGAAGAAAATCATTGACCAGGATCAAAAAATGACAATTGTGGAGATAGCTAGTAGAGTAAAACTAAATGAAAGAACAGTTTATAGAATTTTACACAACAGACTGAACATGAGAAAAGTGTGTGCACGCTGGGTTCCGCGACTGTTGACACACGAACAGAAGCAAACGAGGGTAAATTGCTCAAAAAGTGTCAGTCAAAAAATTTTTTGGAGACCATGGTGACACTAGATGAGACTTGGGTACACCATTATGACCCCGAATCTAAAATTGCCAGCATGCAATGGAAAACCCCGGGCTCCCAAACACATGTCAAGCCGAGGGCGCAGAAATCTGCAGGAAATGTGATGCTGACTGTTTTTTAGGACGACAAAGGTGTCCTTTTGAAAGATTATCTGCCTCATGGCAACACATTTAATGGACAGTACTATGCACATCTTCTCACAAAACTAAGAAAGGTTGTGACCAGGAAACGAGGGATAACGCGCACTCAAAATCTTCCTTTGCTTCAAGACAACGCGTTCTCTCACAAAGCACGGCTTGTGCAGCTAGCAGCCAACAGTTTGAATATTGAAATTCTCCCAAACCCACCATATTCTCCAGATTTGGCTCCATCAGATTTTTTTCTATTCCCAAATCTTAAAAAAACAGCTAAAAGGAAATCATTTTGACAGCGATGAAGAGGTTATACTGGCATGTGATGACTGGTTTAGTTTGAAAAATAGGGTGTTCTACTCCCAAGGTCTTTTCAAGGTCAAGCAGAGATGGCAGAAGTGTGTCAATTCAGACGGTGGCTATATTGAAAAGGAATAAACACTATACAAAATTTCAGCTCTCTGTGACATGTCCTTCATGGTCAGGCCCAAGACATGTCAATCCCCTTGTAAATGATCTGTGATGTTGTCTATCTGCCTGCCTCTTGGTCTTCCCCATGATCTGAAAACAGATCTTCTATTATACAGTAGTGGTCATTTGTTGGACTTCATTCTCATGAGATGGCCAAACCACTTCATTTTCTGTCTCTGTATACTTGATTCAGGATGTACTTCCGACAGTTTTTCTGATCTCATCATTTCTCATTCTGTCTCTCGTGGTAACGTTAGTGTTATTGTTTATCAGAATCAACGTCATTGCACTACCGGCAAACCCATAGGTGCTCAGTCTCCTTCAGCAAATATCAAAGGGTATGAATGCTAATTGTTTCTGTTGTGCGCTGGTTGTATACACGCTGGATACATCCTCTGCTGGTCTTATGTTTGATGCTACATTCTAGCAGTCTTAGCCTTGATGATTCATCAATTGCAGTTTCATTCTCTAATAGGCATTCATGAGTTGCCCTCAGTATCTCTCCCTTATCCATAACCAATGTACCTTCTATGCATGCTCTTGAAACTGGTCTGTCAGCTCCTTCATTGCCGTGTACCCCTGCATGACCAGAACAGTAGATCCACACCAATTCCAGAAGATTTGAGGCTTCTATGGAGGTTTTCCATTCCTGTTGGAGCCATCCACATTGGACTTTCTGAAGCATTGATTTGTGAGTCTGATACAATGAACGCCCTTGTTAATGAAGTTTCAGACAGCAAGTTTAAGACTGCAATAGCTGCCTCTACCTCCGCTATGTTTAACAACGATTCGTTAGTAAAGAAGCCCCACCTAGATTTCTCACCACAAATTAGAGACCCATCAGTGTGCACAATGGCATCATCATCCCCAGCATGATCTTTTATCAGCTGATCAATTTTCAGCTCTGCCGTCCCATTGGCCCAAGTTCTGCACTCTCTACCAAGGCTGATGATGACTTGCTGGTAGTTCATCCAATTCTCACCCGACTTATTCCACTCTTTCCCCTGGAATATATTTTCAACTGTGGTCACCTGTCTAATAGTTGCCTTTGCCTGCACCATAAATGATATCCCCCTCTATATTCTTGCTCCTTTGATGTCAGCTATGTTTCCATGCAGAGGATGCTTTTTGCCTATAGTTACTCGCATATAAGGTTTTGCTTGGGCCATAGCATATCTGCATCGAATTGACATCAATCCAAGCATGTGCTGCATCATCACATTGGGGTTATCTCACGTGTAGCCCAAGACTACGTATCCTTTCATTTTGAATGTGTTCCAGTCATTCACATTGTGATATTGACACCGTAAGTATTCGCAGGCCATACTGGATTACAGACATGACGAGCTATAATACAGGAGAAACAGTAGTCTCTGCTCTAAGTACGCCACAGCCATTGTTTTTAGGGCTGCCAGACCAGTCATGCAATTCTGTATGATGTGATCATCATGTGCGTATACGAAAGCCCACTGTCGAATGTTACTCCAATGGATTATGTTTACCTTTAGCGCCCCGGCATTCATCCTGCCTTTTAGAATGAGTGACCTCCCTTTCTGTGGAAATAAACATAAAGTATCCAGTTTATTCCACCAAGTTATAACCTTTAATAACCATTTTAATAACCACTTTAATAACCATTTTAATATGTTGTTTGTTTTTTTATTATGACTGTGTGTGCTTGTACTTGTTACTATTAATAATTTGGACACATTTCACAATGTTAGGTTGAACGAATGAGCATTGATACACACTAGTGATAATTTGTTTTGTTTGCAAGAGCTGTGAATTATAAAACGCGCTATTGAAAGCGATAATCTGGTAGACCAGCCTCAGAGTGCAACGATGAAAATGCAACAAGAGTGAAGAAAATCATTGACCAGGATCAAAAAATGACAATTGTGGAGATAGCTAGTAGAGTAAAACTAAATGAAAGAACAGTTTATAGAATTTTACACAACAGACTGAACATGAGAAAAGTGTGTGCACGCTGGGTTCCGCGACTGTTGACACATGAACAGAAGCAAACGAGGGTAAATTGCTCAAAAAGTGTCAGTCAAAAATTTTTTTGGAGACCATGGTGACACTAGATGAGCCTTGGGTACACCATTATGACCCCGAATCTAAAATTGCCAGCATGCAATGGAAAACCCCGGGCTCCCAAACACATGTCAAGCCGAGGGCGCAGAAATCTGCAGGAAATGTGATGCTGACTGTTTTTTAGGACGACAAAGGTGTCCTTTTGAAAGATTATCTGCCTCATGGCAACACATTTAATGGACAGTACTATGCACATCTTCTCACAAAACTAAGAAAGGTTGTGACCAGGAAACGAGGGATAACGCGCACTCAAAATCTTCCTTTGCTTCAAGACAACGCGTTCTCTCACAAAGCACGGCTTGTGCAGCTAGCAGCCAACAGTTTGAATATTGAAATTCTTCCAAACCCACCATATTCTCCAGATTTGGCTCCATCAGACTTTTTTCTATTCCCAAATCTTAAAAAACAGCTAAAAGGAAATCATTTTGACAGCAATGAAGAGGTTATACTGGCATGTGATGACTGGTTTAGTTTGAAAAATAGGGTGTTCTACTCCCAAGGTCTTTTCAAGGTCAAGCAGAGATGGCAGAAGTGTGTCAATTCAGACGGTGGCTATATTGAAAAGGAATAAACACTATACAAAATTTCAGCTCTCTGTGACATGTCCTTCATGGTCAGGCCCAAGACATGTCAATCCCCTTGTAAATGATCTGTGATGTTGTCTATCTGCCTGCCTCTTGGTCTTCCCCATGATCTGAAAACAGATCTTCTATTATAGTGAGGATGTGTGTAACAAGGAAAGTTAAACGACAGTTTGGAATGAGCAGGGTATTGTTTGTCTCACACCTGGAGGAATTTACGTGGCGACATTCATGTAGAAATGATGACCATTTTAGTTGCTTTCTTCCTCGCCTATCTAAAAGTTATGTGTCTGTGACGAGAGCAGGAGGCAATAAATTGTTTGTCATTTTCCTTTGAGCTTCCCATTGAGCAATGGTGCGTCCACTGAAGCTGGCCTCCTTGCAGGAAGACTGCAGGCAAGCATTCATCTTCTCTTCCAGTAATATATTTTAACAAGATGATGTTGCTAGCTTCAAGCACAAACTTATATTTGTTTTCTCTTAAGACATACTTAATTTTTTGTCTGTGTAGCCTTGTGCCTGAAAACTACCCATACACTACTAGACATGCAACCCTTCCTTACTCCTCATGTTAAAGTAAATTGTATTGTCAACTGTAGTCTTATTTATACATATTAAAGAGATGTCACTCTTGATATTGGGACAAACTGTGGCGCTAAAGGTAAATTTTACCCTCCTAGGTATTTCTACATAATTTTTTTTTTTTTTCAAAGACTTTACCTGCCACACAAGCGAGTAAGAAAGTGTTATTATTATTATTTCATTTTCCACCAAGAATGTATGGATATAAGCGAGAATGTGTTTATGTCATTTTTGTATTGATGATTGATGACACATTCAAAAATACAGATTAATTGTGGCATTTTGACCGCATGAGTGTGTCGGTATACAGAATTTATTTATTTTTATTTATTTATTGTTTTGTTTATTTTATTTTATTTTTCCCAGTTACCATCTTGTTTGTTTAAAAAAAAACAACCTACTTAAAAAAAATAAATTATGATTGCATACTGTAAATGAATGCTGTTATGTTAACTTTATAATGTTGCATGCCTTTAAATTAATGCTTAAAGTAACATGTGGGAATGAAAGGATATAGTATGCAAGATAAATGAGAGTGGAAGGGCAGTGTTAGACGGGCCTGCGCACCCAATTCTTAACCCTTCGAAAATAAAGTTTGTTCATTCGTTCGTTCAGCTTGTCTTGCCTTTCAATTTTGTGTCCACGGAGAGTAATTTCTAGAAGATCTGCTTTCAATATGGAGTTATTCAAGGAGCACCACAGTACACAGGCTTTGGTTAGAAAGACCTTTGAGCTGGTTTCATCGCACCATTTAGAAACTGCCTGAAGAGTCTCATGTATGCTGTTAACCGTTTCTTGTCTATCTGAGTCAGTCCCGTAAATGAGCAAGTTATCGGCTAAAGTTAATGTTCGTTCTAAACCTATTAGTTGAATTGCAGCTATTTTTGCTGTATAGATGTTAAACAGCACCGGATAATGGAGAACCCTGGGGTAATCCAGGGGAAATATGCATTGGTTCTCATGTCCATGTTCCGAAAAGAAATGCAACTGATCTCTGAGTTATGGCAGCAGCTTTCCACCTTGTTAGCCAAGGGTTTACGCCTCATGCCATTACATAGTCCATTAAGGTTGCAAAGTCTACACTGTTGTAAGCATCCTTTAGGTCAATTGCCATAGCCACTACTTCTTGTTTACCCGGAAACCCTCATTTCATCTTATGCAAATGGCCCAGCATTACCCCATGTTACTTTCATTGGTCTATAACTGCCCAGTGTATCAGGGAGGGTGTGTGCATTTTCAAGGTGGTTCATTAATTGTATAACCACTGTCCTCTCAATTAATTTGCCATAGACATTCTGTAATGCAAACGTTAGAAGAAGTTAACACCTTTAAATATCTCGGGTCCACTATATGTAGTGATGGAAGATCAATTAAAGAAATCAAGACAAGACTTGAGATGGCCTCAGCTGCCATGACAAGGTTGAATGTGATCTGGAAAAGTAACATCAGTTTTCCTGTGAAGATCAAATTATACAAATCACTTGTATTATCTATTCTCTTGTATGGGTGTGAGGGCTGGACACTCACTGCAGATACGGAGCGAAGGATTCAGGCTTTCGAGCATAAATGTTATAGAAGAATTTTGCGCATTTGCTATAAAGAGCACAAAACAAATGTCTATGTTAGAGAGAAGATAAACACCTATGCAGGCCACCAAGAACCACTTTTGTCAATAGTGAAACGTCGAAAGCTTGCCTGGTTTGGGCATGTAACTCGTCATGACTCCCTTTCGAAAACGATCCTTCAGGGAACAGTCGAAGGTAAACGGAGAAGAGGAAGGCAGAGAAAATCCTGGGCTGATAACATCAAAGAATGGGCAGGACACGGTTTTTCCACACTTGTACGCATTGCTGAGGATAGAGAGCAGTGGAGGACCCTGTCTGCTGATGCTTCCACCATGGCACCCCTACGACCCATGACGGGTTACGGGCTGAGATGAGATGATGAATGTGATGATTCGATAACTGCTAAGCAGTGTGGGACTTTCACCAGGTTTAGGAAGTGGTCGTAAGTAGCTATGTAGCCAGTCTTCCAGCACCTCAGCATTCTGTATGCTGGTGTTGAAATCCCTCACTACTTTCATAATGCCTGTGTCATCAAACTCTTTTATGTATTGATGCTGTACACCATCAGGCCCCAGGGCAGCATTTTTAAAGTATACATAACGTCTTCTTCAGATATGAGGCCAAAATTTATCTTACCTCTGATCTTGTTTACAGTACATGGATTTTAATCTCTTAATGAGCAGCATTATCACCATTTTTTATCGAAGTAAGTGTATGTCTCCAGTTTTCTTCTTCATTGTCTGTCTCCAGTTTTCTTCCTCATTGTCTGTCTCCAGTTTTCTTCTTCATATCTATCTCCAGTTTTCTTCTTCATATCTGTCTCCAGTTTTCTTCTTCATATCTATCTCCAGTTTTCTTCTTCATATCTGTCTCCAGTTTTCTTCCTCATTGTCTATCTCCAGTTTTCTTCTTCATATCTGTCTCCAATTTTCTTCCTCATTGTCTATCTCCAGTTTTCTTCTTCATATCTATCTCCAGTTTTCTTCTTCATATATGTCTCCAGTTTTCTTCATCATTGTATGTCTCCAGTTTTCTTCTTCATTGTCTGTCTCCAGTTTTCTTCTTCATATCTGTCTCCAGTTTTCTTCTTCATATCTGTCTCCAGTTTTCTTCCTCATTGTCTGTCTCCAGTTTTCTTCTTCAGTGTCTGGCTCCAGTTTTCATCTTCATATCTGTCTCCAGTTTTCATCTTCATATCTGTCTCCAGTTTTCTTCTTCAGTGTCTAGCTCCAGTTTTCATCTTCATATTTATCTCCAGTTTTCTAGTTCATATCTGTCTCCAGTTGTCTTCTTCATATCTGTCTCCAGTTTTCTTCTTCATATCTGTCTCCAGTTGTCTTCTTCATATCTATCTCCAGTTTTCTTCTACATATCTGTCTCCAGTTTTCTCCTTCATATCTGTCTCCAGTTTTCATCTTCATATCTGTCTCCAGTTTTCTTCTTCATTGTCTGTCTCCAGTTTTCTTCTTCATATCTGTCTCCAGTTTTCTTCCTCATTGTCTGTCTCCAGTTTTCTTCTTCATATCTGTCTCCAGTTTTCTTCCTCATTGTCTGTCTCCAGTTTTCTTCCTCATTGTCTGTCTCCAGTTTTCTTCCTCATTGCCTGTCTCCAGTTTTCTTCTTAATTGTCTGTCTCCAGTTTTCTTCCTCATTGTCTGCCTCCAGTTTTCTTCTTCAGTGTCTATCTCCAGTTTTCTTCTTCATATATGTCTCCAGTTTTCTTCTTCATATAGGTCTGCAGTTTTCTTCTTCATATCTGTCTCCAGTTTTCTTCTTCATATATGTCTCCAGTTTTCTTCTTCATTGTCTGTCTCCAGTTTTCTTCTTCATATATGTCTCCAGTTTTCTTCTTCATATCTGTCTCCAGTTTTCTTCTTCATATAGGTCTCCAGTTTTCTTCTTCATATAGGTCTGCAGTTTTCTTCTTCATATCTGTCTCCAGTTTTCTTCTTCATATATGTCTCCAGTTTTCTTCTTCATTGTCTGTCTCCAGTTTTCTTCTTCATATATGTCTCCAGTTTTCTTCTTCATATCTGTCTCCAGTTTTCTTCTTCATTGTCTGTCTCCAGTTTTCTTCTTCATATCTATCTCCAGTTTTCTTCTTCATTGTCTGTCTCCAGTTTTCTTCTTCATATCTGTCTCCAGTTTTCTTCTTCATTGTCTGAATCCAGTTTTCTTCCTCATTGTACATCTCCAGTTTTCTTCCTCATTGTCTGTCTCCAGTTTTCTACTTCAGTGTCTGTCTCCAGTTTTCTTCTTCATTGTCTGTCTCCAGTTTTCTTCTTCATATCTGTCTCCAGTTTTCTTCTTCATATCTGTCTCCAGTTTTCTTCCTCATTGTCTGTCTCCAGTTTTCTTCTTCATATCTGTCTCCAGTTTTCTTCCTCATTGTATGTCTCCAGTTTTCTTCTTCATTGTCTGTCTCCAGTTTTCTTCTTCATATCTGTCTCCAGTTTTCTTCTTCATATCTATCTCCAGTTTTCTTCTTCATTGTCTGTCTTCAGTTTTCTTCCTCATAGTCTGTCTCCAGTTTTCTTCTTCAGTCTCTAGCTCCAGTTTTCATCTTAATATCTGTCTCCAGTTTTCTTCTTCAGTGTCTAGCTCCAGTTTTCATCTTCATATCTGTCTCCAGTTTTCTTCTTCATATCTGTCTCCAGTTTTCTTCTTTATATCTGTCTCCAGTTTTCGTCTTCATTGTCTGTCTCCAGTTTTCTTCTTCATATCTGTCTCCAGTTTTCTTCCTCATTGTCTGTCTCCAGTTTTCTTCATTCAGGGTTCGTAGCGACCTGGAAAAACCTTGAAAAACCTGGAAAACGAAAAAAAAAATTCCAGGCCTTGAAAAGCCTGGAAAAATGGCTATAAGCCTTGAATTTTCCGCATCGGACCTTGAAAAATAATACGAAATCGAAAGTTCGTTACTTTGTGTCCATTTTTTGGTTATTGATGGTATTTTTCGCAACAACAAACGCGACGAGTCTAAAAATAAATCAGCGTTTACGCCATTAACGCAAAGCGCCGAAAACGAAACCGCCGAAACTTCTGGAAATGCGCAAAGGGAAGTAAAAATTGTAAAGTTACCGTACAATTTTTACTTCCCTTTGCGCAAAGTTACCGTAAAATGTTTACTTCCCTTTGCGCATTAAATCCATTTCCAGAAGTTTTCGGCGCTTTGCGTTAACGACGTAAACGCAGATTTATTTTTAACACTCGTCGTAAGTAATAAATTCGTTTATTAGGAGACCTACAGATGTGACACATTATTTGTGACCAAGGAAAAAAACTCTTGAGAGCTGAGATTATTTGGACTCTTTTTTTTTTTAAGTGAAAAGTCACCATAGTTTTAATTCAAATTTCATATGCAACAAGGGACATATTCTCTTCTGTGATAGTTTTGATTCAGCCTTCAGCTTTATTTCCAGACCTGAAATTCAGATTGGTGCATTTGGAACAGTAGCGGAAAATAGGAAGCATTTTCCTGTAGCACTGAAGAAAAAAACAACTCAAATTGAAAAAGACAAATCATCCTGTGTTTTGTGCGACAGAAGATAAGGCATGCCGACAGTCACCTGGCATGATACGAAAAGATTTAACCTTATATCCACTGTTCACTCCAATGATAATATAAACAAGACAGTTAGAAAGACAAATTCTTTAGGGCAGAACAATTCAGAAGCCAGTGATTGCAGAAAAATACAGCAAAAGTATGGGAGGTGTGGAAACTTCAGCCAACTAGGTGCAAGCTACCCCTACCCACACAGATCCTATTTTTATATTATTTCTTAGTTGAAACTGCCCTGGTCAATGGGCATATAACCTACAACACTGCCAACTCTACAAAAAAAGATCAAAGCGAAGATCAGGATGTCAGTATGACTCTTATTGAACCTGCTAGGAGCCGCGCTAGCGTAGTGGTTACCACACCGCTCTGGCGACCAGGTGATCCAGGATCAAACCCAGTCGATGACATTTGAGGATTTTTCGTCAACCGGGATTTGGACTGGATTAACTCGAGACCTGGCGAGAACATTTGAAGGTGTGTCGTCGACCAGGGATTGGCGGCTCCTGAGCCGACCCAGCTCTAATGGGTACCTCCGAAATCGGCGAGTATCTGCCTGAATGGCGAGGGACACCTGTCTCTGTACAAGAAAAAAGGGATACTCACGTAAAATCAATGTCAGGTTAGACATTAATAATAACCTGAGATTTCACCTCGAGTATTAGCGGGCGTACAAAAAAAAAAAAAAAAATTGAACCTGCTATTCTTCGACGCAATGTGACACCTTCAAAACAACATGACTTACTGAGCACCACTTCATTGATAAAAAAGTAAAGGGCAAGGTACAAACCAGACTGTAAAGTGTGTAAGGCTGCAGGGAACAGAAGCCAGACTTGCATGTACTGCCCAGATTGCAATGTACCTCTATGACTGATACCCTGCTTCAAGTTATACCACACAGTCAAGGATTATCAATGTGGATCGTTGACAAAGACTCTTGCAGAGGCCTACAGCTACAACTTCAACCCCAGTTAATGAAAAAAGCAGCTCAGACTCCAACTAGAAGTACTTAACTACTCAAACATTTACAAACGCTCATTGTCAGATGCCACAGGCACAGAATACATTCAAAAAAGACAAACACGAAAAATACAGTTTTTTTTTAAACATTTTATTCCAATTTTATTAGCCTTTTATGTTGATATACGTGGTTAATCGATAAATCAATACGTCAATCAAGCTTATTTTATTCATTACCATCCATGTCACTAACATTTTATTGTGCTGATGTTGAACAAATTCACTAAAAACTTGGAAAAGATGTCTGTTTTTCAATCTTTTATGAATTAAAAAAAAAAAAAGTTCTTTTTAAAGAAATCTGCAAACACCCTTGGTAATGGGAGACGGTAATGCTCCGGATTGCTGATCAGCAAAGTGATAATTATATCTGAGAAAATTAGATGAGGAAAATATTAGAGTTTCCCATCCTTGAAAATCACGTGCTGGACCTGGAAAAACCTGGAAAAAGCCTGGAAAATGCTTGAAGAAATTTGCTATGAACCCTGTTCATTGTCTGTCTCCAGTTTTCTTCTTTATATCTGTCTCCAGTTTTTTCCTCATTGTCTGTCTCCAGTTTTCTTCTTCAGTGTCTAGCTCCAGTTTTCATCTTCATATATGTCTCCAGTTTTCTTCTTCAGTGTCTAGCTCCAGTTTTCATCTTTATATCTATCTCCAGTTTTCTTCTTCATATCTGTCTCCAGTTGTCTTCTTCATATCTGTCTCCAGTTGTCTTCTTCATATCTGTCTCCAGTTTTCTTCCTGAATGTCTGTCTCCCGTTTTCTTCTTCAATGTCTGTCTCTAGTTTTCTTCTTCAATTTTTGTCTCCAGTTTTCTTCTTCAATGTCTGTCTCCAGTTTTCTTCTTTAATGTCTGTCTCCAGTTTTCTTCTTCAATGTCTGTCTCCAGTTTTCTTCTTCAGTGCCTGTCTCCAGTTTTCTTCTTCAATGTCTGTCTCCAGTTTTTTCTTCAATGTCTGTCTCCAGTTTTCTCCTTCCTCAATGTCTGTCTCCAGTTTTCTTCTTCCTCAACGTCTGTCTCAAGTTTTCTTCTTCTTCAATGTCTGTGTCCAGTTTTCTTCTTCCTCAATGTATGTCTCCAGTTTTCTTCTACAATGTCTGTCTCCAGTTTTCTTCTTCAATGTCTGTCTCCAGTTTTTTCTTCAATGTCTGTCTCCAGTTTTCTCCTTCCTCAATGTCTGTCTCCAGTTTTCTTCTTCCTCAACGTCTGTCTCAAGTTTTCTTCTTCAATGTCTGTCTCCAGTTTTCTTCTTCTTCAATGTCTGTGTCCAGTTTTCTTCTTCCTCAATGCATGTCTCCAGTTTTCTTCTACAATGTCTGTCTCCAGTTTTCTTCTTCTTGAATGTCTGTCTCCAGTTTTCTCCTTCCTCAATGTCTGTCTCCAGTTTTCTTCTTCTTCAATGTCTGTCTCCAGTTTTCTACTTCAATGTCTAGCTCCAGTTTTCATCTTCATGTTTATTTCATTTTCTTCTTCAATGTCTGTCTCCAGTTTTCTTCTTCCTTAATGTCTGTCTCCAGTTTTTTTCTTCTTCCTCAATGTCTGTCTCCAGTTTTCTTCTTCAATGTCTGTCTCCAGTTTTCTTCTTCAATGTCTGTCTCCAGTTTTCTTCCTCAGTGTCTGTCTCCAGTTTTCTTCTTCAGTGTCTAGCTCCAGTTTTCATCTTCATGTTTATTTCATTTTCTTCATCAATGTCTGTCTCCAGTTTTCTTCTTCCATAATGTCTGTCTCCAGTTTTCTTCTTCCTCAATGTCTGTCTCCAGTTTTCTTCTTCCTCAATATCTGTCTCCAGTTTTCTTCTTCAATGTCTGTCTCCAGTTTTTTCCTTCAAAGTCTGTCTCCAGTTTTCTTCTTCCTCAATGTCTGTCTCAAATTTTCTTCTTCCTCAATGTCTGTCTCCAGTTTTCTTCTTCCTCAATGTCTGTCTCCAGTTTTCTTCTTCAATGTCTGTCTCCAGTTTTCTTCTTCAATGTCTGTCTCCAGTTTTCTTCTTTATATCTGTCTCCAGTTTTCTTATTTAGCATCAATCTCCAGTTTTATTTGTCAGTGTCTGTCTGCAGTTATTTTCTTCATATAGGTAAAGACAAAGATTCTTTTTCTTTTCCCTACTTGCTCCTTAAGGAGAAGGGAACCATCACTGCAGCTAGTCTGCCTCCAAGGGCAATTATTCTATCATTTGTGTTTGAAAATACTTAAACTGTTTCTATTATATATTTGTCACGGAATTGCCTCCCCTGCTTTGCAGTAGTGGTCCAACAGTGGCCAAAACTCAAGACTAACCTTTACAGGTCTTCAAAGGTGTCTACCTTCGCACAAGATTACTCTTGGCAGAGTTGTAGATAGAAGAATAATGATGCTTCTATCTCAAGGGAGTTTCATAAGATATTTCAGAAGTCGAGAACAATGCTGCAATGGCAGGGCACTTGTTAACTTATATCAGTCCACCGCCTTTTATGAAGAATAAAGCAATTATTAATTTCAGCTCGTTCAAGCCCCCACCCTGATTTACTCAGTGGAATTATTATTATTATGGTATAGCTCTGTTTAGAGTGTATTTAGTAGCTTGACTGAGACAAACACGCAGTACATTCAAAATGATTAAATGGACGTTAAATTTGTATATTTACAAATAAAAGATTTAATTGTCATTTAGGTTTTAACAAGGTTTTAAAGAAATGAATAATTATGTATTTAAAAAAAAGTTTATCATCACTGTTGTGAAGGAAGGTTAGTTTTTAAAGGAGGTCACTTGGCAGCTTTTCTGGGTTACTTAGCTGTCAGTGACAGTCCTGCTCCTTCTGATGGTGTGGTTCTTGGTAGACTGATCACGCTCATTGCTGGTCAAGGTTGTAGGGCGCAGCACATTCCTAGAAGTGTCAGGGAGTGTGTTACGGACTTTTATAAATATATCATAATAATTTCTGGATTTCTTCTGACTTCAATTCTGTCTATTAAATGCTGCCGTAACATTTGGGTTCATTAATGTTTTCATAGATTTTGTATGAACGTATGTTTCTATTTCTCTTCTTTTGTATTCAATTCATTTGTGACATTTTGTTTCATTCTATATTCATTATTCCTATTGATGTAATGAAGATTAGCTCATTCAATAGGTTAAATGATAACACTTGATTATCGAACTGACATAACTATGAAAACTTCTTGTAGTGAATCTCAACAAACTTGGCAGTCAACACAAAGTCTTCTGAAGACGACATTTTCCATTTAATTATCCGACGACATATCACATTATGGAAAACATAAACGAAATACGTGGTTCCCATTTCAAAATAAGGAATGACATCACAGTCTCATGCATTCTCAACTATTTGACCCTGAGCGGTCGTATCAACCGTCGACCTTCGTCTAATTTTCTGTGTTCATATATTTCAGTTGAATACTATTCTATTCAAACTGTCTTGACATTATCACGTCACATATTATGCCTAATCGTTGGCTTTATATTTCTATTAAGACATCTTGTCTATTTCATAAAATCACAGGCTACATCAATTATTCTCAGTTTGGCTGTTCACGCCACAATTTAACATTATCGCTTTCAATAGCGCATTTTATAATTCAACGCGTTCCATCTAGAATATCGCTTTTAGATCTGCGTTTTAATATCAACGCCTTCACATATTCTCGGGACTCAAAAGTCCTTATTTATTTCTTATTCCATTAACGAGGAAGCCTGCTCACTGACGGTTGAATATATGAGTTAAGACTCAACATATGTTAGTGGACTCTGCCACACATTATCTAAACACTGCTATTAGCCCAAAGGCTACATCAATACTCTCCCGTTACTAAGCTTAACGCGTCATCCAACGTTTTACGCATACCCTTTGAAGTCTAGCTAGTTGAGGTGATGCATGGTGTGACCATCCAAATCAAGATAAAACCAAAATGCTCATAAACCAAGCAACAATCATCAACATCTATCCCCCCTCGATCCCAAACGTGACACTTGTGGCACGTGTGAGGTCGATGGAGAGACAGAGTATATAGAGACTTAATTTAGTACCTAGAGTAAAATGTGCAAGTATGGCAACATATCAATAAATTAGTTAAACTAATGCACGAACAAAAACAAATGTCACTCCTATAAAATGTTCATCTATCATGCACAGGTTCGTGATAATAAATCCGCCAGGTGATTGTCAGTTCCAGAAATCTGCAGAATAGTGAAAGCAAACTCCTGTAACAGCAAGTACCATCTGTGGATTCGTGCATTTCGAAGTGTTCGAGACGTTATGTAAGTCAGCGGACTGTGGTCTGTCTGAACGTAAAATTGGGTATCCATGAGGTATCTGGACAGTTTTTCGAGGCACAGACCACATCCAGAAGCTCTCTTTCACCCGTCGCATACTTCTGTTCTGCAGCTGACAATTTCCGGGAAACAAAATAACAGGGGTGTGGCATACCCCTGTACCACTGTAGCTAACAGCCACCTATGCCACACATGGAAGCATCTGTTTGAATAATGAATGGGAGCTTTAAATGTGGTAACAATAAAATGGGTGGTTTTGAAAACAAGTCCTTTAATTTAATCAAAGCACTTTCACATTCCTATGCCCATTTAATCACTTTAAGACTACCTTTGGCAATCAGTGTAGTCAAAGGAGCAGATTTTTGTGCAAAATTAGGAAGAAATTTATGATAAAAATTGATTAAGCCCAAGAGGCTTCTGACTTGTTTCTTTTTGTGAGGAATAGCAATATCTAATATACGTTTGACAGTCTTGTCATCAGGATATAAATGATGGTTACCTACCTATACGGTGAACTAGAAATGGAATCTCCTGACAACCAATTTGGACCTTGGAAGGTCGTACTGTCAAACCGTGGTGGCGTAAAGTAAGGAGAAGTGAAGACAACCCACTAATGTGGTCTTCCCAAGAATTGTGGAAGAGACATATGTCATCGATATAAGTGATGACGTCTTTATGATTGGCAAGAAGGCAGTGCATCATGCGCACGGAAGTCGCAGGAGCGTTTACAAGGCCGACGCACATGTAATTCCACTGGAAAAGTCCAAATGGAGTTGTAAATGCCGTGAAAGGTTTGGCATGTTCAGCAAGGGGAATCTGCCAATATCCTTTCGACAGATCTAATTTACTAAAGAAAGTAGCATGTGAAACCTGAGATAGTAGATCTTCTAACAACGGCATTGGTTCAGCATCTGTAATCATAATGTTTTTCAAACACCGGAAGTCAATACAAATAAGTAACAAATCATCGTTCACAATAAAGATAAAGGTGGAGATAGTGCAGTGAAGTCAGCAATTAAAAGATAATGCAAGAATCACTATGCTGACAGACATAATAGATATAATATCTGAAAAGAAAGACAAGCTGATATTACTAAAATAGAAGATATCACATGCAAAGAGATATAGGAAATAGTTTAATAGACCATGGATGTATGGAAGAACAAAACATCTGGTAAAGAATGAAGAAAAACACAGACGAATGCAACTACAATGTTCATGGTGTCGAATTTTGTGCGAGTTGCATGTCTAAATAATGGTGTGCAAAAAGAGAACCATTCTTGAATTTGACAGCCTTACGAGCATCATAGCACCGAGAAAAGCGAACAAATGCGAGCTGGCGATAGGAGTGTTGAAGTGCAAACATGCGAACAAATTCAACATCTCCGGCATGAAAATATTTCCTAAGTGTATACCACGTCGCTCTCGAAGGTAAATTGCGCACCAAGATATTGCGATTTAGTGAAATATGATCTCGGACAGATTGGAACTGAGACCGAGAGTTAATAAATTCATCATGTTTCATGCGGCCCATGTGCAAAGAGAAATTCTCAAGCACATGTAGCTCCTTGCATGTCATAATGATGGAACAATCATGGTTACACCTGTGATTAGCTGGACGAGTATGATTATAACAACTTCCAAATGAGCAGATTTCACATGTCGTAGCTTATCACCATTGGATGGAGCCCGATGATTCTGAATAGGACATGTCGTAATGGTATGACAATCAGGATTGTCCCCAGAACATGCTCTAACAGCAGTACAGTCAAAAACTGTCAAGTTGCTTTATTGAGCATGGTGGACCACCTCGCCCTCAGGTGAAACCTGCTGATTATAAATACCATGAGTTTTATTGTCATTCAAAACAGTTCCATGTATCTGAAGTCCGTTAAAATCATTCTTTCTAACATTTGTATCAGCAACAGCAGTTGGAGTAACAGCACCAATGCCAAGAGATATATCTATTACTGAATTAGATGGTTGAGCCGTATCTTCAGCTTTCTGTTGTGCTCTGGTTACAACAACATTCGCCACCAGTGGGTGCGATTCAACCCACTTTGCAATCTCCTATGGAGTGCAATCTTTAACCCCTGGTATATTTCCCAAGATAATCTCAGCAACAGGGATCTCTTAATCCGCAGGCGTTTACTGTGCCTGTAAAGAATGGTGTGTCAATGTGAACACGTGTCACTGGGAACCATTCCACAGTACCACCAAAAGAAACACATTTAACGGATTTTTCTGTAAAAGCAGAGCCATCAATTAAAGATTTGCAGATACCAACTGTCGTACATCCAGATTCTCGAAGGACTGTTACTGGTTGATCATATAAAAATCCCTGATGTAGTGTGAGACATTCCAAAATCTCACACGAGGACATTGCAGGAATAGTGTGACTGCAATGAAGTGTAGTGTTTGTCTCAGATACATGTCGTGATTGACAAACATAACATGTGTCATCTCTTACAGAACATGCATTGGCATGATTAGGTTTATCTTTCCAATCTTCATTATTGTCAGAACAAGCATTAGCATGCCTATGTTTACTCTTATCTTTCAAAAGAGCTCGAAAATGACCTGTCTTCTTTTTAAAAGACTTATTCTTACCATAATATTCTGAAGTATCATCATTCTTGAAGTTCATACCATATGAAGATCCATGTCTGTGATAACCTTTATGATATGAATTATCATTATCCCTGCCTCTGTGATACCCACGATCATGAGGTGAAAAACCCCAATAACCTCGTCGATAAAAATGTGATGGCGAACGTTGACGAGGGAAGTTGTAAGCTCCCCTACATTATGGACGAAAATCAGAACGATAACGCCCGTCAACGCTTTTTGAGCGAGGTCGGTGATCATAAGATCTAAGATTGTAGTGAGCCACACACACAGGCATAGGATCTCGAGGAGAAGCTCTATGGACACCCTTGTTTGGATGGGCTGTTAAAAATTGTCTACCAAGACGCTCGTATTCCTGGATGGAATCTGGATGTCTTTCCTGTAAAAATGATTCTTATTCATGGCTACATGCAGAAAGAACCTTGTCTCGTAACATGAGGTCTATTAACCCATCGTATGTTTTCTGAATACCTGATAAATCGATCCATCTGCTTAAAAAAATGTTTAATGGATACAATGGATGAGTTTGAAAAAAAATCGAAAAAAGGTGATTCGTCTTACGAGGACAAAAGACAAAGAAAATAATCTACGTTGCGGCCACAAGGCCTTCGTCAGGAAAGGAAAGAAAGTGAAGGCTAGATAGGACACATAAGAACTTAAATAAATATAAAAATAAAACCTAGGTACTTCCCTGAAGGCAAAGCACTGAAATCCTATCAATATTCGCTGTCCACTGATGAGCGCGTCTTACCACAGTTCCCCTCCACTTCCTCGATTAATGGATACAATAAATTCACCAAAGTCAGTTTCCTTACTTGGCTTAGCCACATGGAAACGATCTCTAAATCCAGATTCAGTTAACTGGAAACATCTGAGAAGTATTTCGTTTACGACATCAAAATCGTTTCTGCTCTTTTCATAAAGATCCATGAAGCATTGGAGTGAATCCCCAGTCAAAAAATCAACTAAGAGACTATTCCATCTCTCTTTAGGTATATTCAGACCTGTTACCTTCATAATAAATCGAGACCAGAAACTGTCTTGACAATATCACGTCACATATTATGCCTAATCGTTGGCTTTATATTTCTATTAAGACATCTTGTCTATTTCATAAAATCACAGGCTACATCAATTATTCTCAGTTTGGCTGTCCACGCCACAATTTAACATTATTGCTTTCAATAGCGCGTTTTATAATACACCGCGTTCCATCTATAATATCGCTTGTAGATCTGCGTTTTAATATCAACGCCTTCACATATTCTTGGGACTCAAAAGTCCTTATTTCTTATTCCATTAACTAGGAAGCCTGCACACTGACGGTTGAATATATGGGTTAAGACTCAACATAAATTAGTGGACTCTGCCACACATTATCTAAACACTGCTATTAGCCCAAAGGCTACATCAATACTCTCCCGTTACTAAGCTTAACGCGTCATCCAACGTTTTACGCATACCCTTTGAAGTCTAGCTAGTTGAGGTGTTGCATGGTGCGACCATCCAAATCAAGATAAAACCAAAATGCTCGTAAACCATGCAACAATCCTCAACATCTATCCCCCCTCGATCCCAAACGTGGCACGTGTGAGGTCGGTGGAGAGACAGAGTATATAGAGACTTAATTTAGTACCTAGAGTAAAATGTGCAAGTATGGCAACATATCAATAAATTCCTTAACTAATGCACGAACAATAACAAATGTCACTCCTATAAAATGTTCATCTATCATGCACAGGTTAGTTTTTAAAGGAGGTCACTTGTCAGCTTTTCTGGGTTACTTAGCTGTCAGTGACTCTCCTGCTCCTTCTGATGGTTTGGTTCTTGGTAGACTGATCACGCTCATCGCTGGTCAAGGTTGTAGAGCGCAGCACATTCCTAGAAGTGTCAGGGAGTGTCTAAGAAGTTGGTCCCTCGTCTTACAGGTAGCGCCATTTTTCCCTTCTTGTTCCAGAGATAGTACCCTCAACTGGTACCACCGACAACTATGGTAAAAGAATATAAACAAAACGCTCTCCTGAGTATTGTGTTTTCTGACACATAGTTATGGGTCCCTTTCTTCTATTCCACCATCCCATCTACCTCAGAATTTACCCTCAATGAGAATTAAACTTAATTCTTCGAGAGGAAACTTTCTTTACATTTAAATTGAATAGCTTTATATTTACTTTACATTCAAATGAAAAGGTTAATAGTATAGATAGAATATGTTTACATTAACATCTACACTGATTGGAAAGTGTTCACAATATAGATTGAATATGTTTTCATTAACATCTACACTGATTGAAAAGCTTTGAAACTTTCATTAATTTTAAAGTGCATATGTTTAAATAGACATTTACACTGGTTTGAAAATGAAATATTATAATTAGAATGTACATCATTTCTTTCATCTTTCCCTCCCTGCTCCATATGGAACTTGGGACTACCTATGCTTTTTAGTTCTCTGTACGAAACTAGCAATAAAGAAGTCACCAGCCCTTGCAGTGGTGGTTCATGAAATCATCATTCTGTATGATGAGGTTGCCAGCCTCAAATGACTTGGACATCCATTTAGCAATTTTCACATATCAATATTCACGTGTCAATATATACTGAAGCACATTAAAAACGCACCACTATTATATATACTGATGCAGAGAAGCTGAAAAAAAAGTGTGGGAATGGATTTTCCCCGTGTTTGTCATGAGGTAGAGAGTGAATGGCTGCTGGAATGGAAAGTGCATGATTCAACCCACGCGTTTGTGTACAGACTACATGAAAACAATGAAAGTTACACGTGCAACACTATTCCCAACAGCTATGACCCTGAAAATGTGTACGCATTGTTGCAGTATACTCGGTATACGAGGGGCGTTCAGAAAGTAATGCACCACATCGTTTTTCTCAGGAGCTGTTTATTCAAAAAGCATGAAATTTATACACAATATACATGGATATGTCATGTAAACATCGGTATTATTCAACATAATCCCCATCAACTTGTACGGCTTTATGCCAGCGCGAAGCAAGTGCATGTATTCCTAGCCCGTACCAGATTTTGTCTTGATCATGTAGCCATTTCTTCGCTGCATGACTCACTCCTTCATCATCTTCAAACCTTGTCCCACGGAGTGCATCTTTAAGTGGACCAAATAGATGAAAATCAGAGGGTGCCAAATCGGGACTATAGGGTGGATGGGGTAGTACAGTCCAACCCAATTTGGTGATTGCTTCCCATGTTGCCAGACTTGTGTGAGGTCGCGCATTGTCGTGAAGGAGAAGCAGGTCTGTTGGATTCTTGTGCGGCCGAACTCTGCAAAAACGTTGATTGAGTTTTTTCAATGTCTTAATGTAAGCTTGCGAATTGATTGTCTCTCCTCTTGGCATAACGTCCACAAGAATCACACCTTCAATGTCCCAAAAGACAGTGATCATGACCTTTCCAGCTGAAGGAATTGTCTTGAATTTCTTTCTTCGTGGTGATTGCGGATGATGCCACTCCATTGACTGTCTTTTTGTCTCAGGTTCAAAATGATGTGCCCAGGTTTCGTCACCTGTAACGATCTTAGCCAAAAAGTTCTCTCCATCAGCATTGAAACGCTCCAACAATTCAGGAGAAATTGCGTTCCTTTGCAATCGGTGGTCATTTGTGAGGCGTCGAGGAACCCATCTTGCGCAAACCTTAGAAAATCCGAGAGTTTGTATAACTGCATTTGCACTACCAATGCTGACTGACAGCTGTAAGGCCAATTGTTGAGTAGTGATTCGCCTATCAGTAAGAATAATGCCCTCAGCACATTTCTGCGTTGGTGGCTGTGGCAGGACGTCCACAGCGCGGCCGATCAAGTAGCTCCGTATCTCCACTTCCTGATTCTTTGATTCTCTGAACCCAGCGACTGACTGTACTCCTGTTGACTGCAAAACTTCCATACACATCACATAGACGCTTGTGAATGTTCACAACAGTTTCCTTCTCTGCAACGAGAAATTCTATCACAATTCGCTGCTTATAATGCAAGCTGCTAACACGCTCCATTTCAACGGTTTAGGGCAGCCGTATTATTTGGCCGGGTGCGGTGCAATTTGGTGCACACAATTGGCACATGCCATATTTAAAGTGTGCAAAATTTCATGCTTCTATCTTCATTATTAGCTGAGAAAAACGATGTGGTGCATTACTTTCTGAACGCCCCTCGTAAAAAGGCCGTTGAGACAAAACACCCAGTACATGTGCTTGAAATGCCACGACTATCTGAAAACGACCGCCAAAGAGCCATTGGTATGTTGGAGACTGGAATGAGCTCGCGGGCCATTGCCAGAAGGATGAATTGCCACCACAGCACTATTGTACGTCTCAATGAACATTACGGAACCACTGGCAGTGCCCGGGATAGACTTCGGAGTGGCCAACCACGAGTTACTACCCCTGCGCAAGATCGTCATATTGTGCTGAGTCACCTAAGCAATCGTTCTCTCCCGGCAAGTCAAACAGCAAGAGCAATAATGGGTAGACGTGGGCAAGTCTCTCGAATGACAGTCATACAACGACTCAGAGATACAGGCCTTACTGCAAGACGACCTTTTGTTGGGCCAAACTTGACTAACAGACATCGTCAGCAGCGCCTGCAATGGGCAGAGCAACATGTCAGATGGACTAGACTGCAGTGGAATGCTGTCCTATTCACAGACGAGAGCAGATTCAACATATCCTTTGCTGATGGACGTATGCGGATTTGGCGATGGTGTGGAGAGCGCTTTGCAGATTGCTGTGTTCGTCAGCACAACCGATTTGGAGGTGGCAGTATTCACATTTGGGGAAGATTCAGTTTTCACCATCGCTTGCCTCTTCATGTCTTCCGTGGAAATGTTAATGCTGTGACATATCGAGATGAGGTTCTGAATGCATTGGTTGCTCCTGCGTTTACAAATTATCCAGACTTGCAGCTTCTCCAGCAGGATAACGCACGTGCGCACACCGCATGCATTACGCAGCAATATCTACAGCAGCAGAACATTGTGACAATTGATTGACCTGCCCTATCACCAGACATGTCCCCTATAGAACATCTGTGGGACGAGCTTGGATGCAGAGTCTATAGGCAAGGTTCTCCAGCTAATCTGCAACAGCTCGAAGCTGCTCTTACACGTGAATGGGACTTGATTCCCCGGAATTTCCTTCAGAGACTTGTGCGTTCCATGCGGAGCCGCTGCCAAGCTTGTTTGCAAGCATACGGTGGACATACTAGATACTGAGGATAGTGTGAATGAATTTCTTTATTGGTTGCATTTTTGGTTTTCTCACTTGCCTGCACAGAATTCAATGAATTTCCTAACAATCAAATGTACAAATTAATGACCAGCATGGATTCATAGGAAAATGAATAAAAATTCCAAATATGTAAACTTGTAAACACTTATATTTACATTTCACACTCTGTTCCTGGATTATATAGGTGGTGCATTTTTAATGTGCTTCAGTGTATATATATATATATATTAGTTCATGTTAGTAATGACAATTATAACATATAAAATGCACAACTTACGCCAATCTTGGCTCACAGACGGTTTGCTCAAATGAATAAAGGCACTTGATTAGGCCTCTTACACGTGTTCTTGGGGGTCGTTATTTTAGCACTAGATTGTCTCTATGACTCCGTGTTTTCAGTTTCCTCAGATCCCGGTTCCTTATTAAATGATAGAGATTTCCTGAGCTGTCCTTCAAAATACTCCAACAAAAGTCCGGTCTGAAAAATGGAATTCTGAAATCTAACTTCTGGCAGTCTGGTTTTGTCTTGTCAAGCAATCTTCACCGTGTCTTAAAACTGCGAAAAGGTCAGCTTATATCGCCCTTCCACCCCCGAATTTGTTTTGTTATGATGCTAAGAAAGCTCCAATTGTTTGAAACATGCGTGTTGTGTGGGGTAATTTCAAAATTGTGTCCGCCTGAAATAATATGCGTGATGCAAAAGGTCACGTCTACCATATATGGAATAAAAACATGCGATCCTCTCTCGGACATGTTTACAAATAATTTATTATTACTTTAATAAAAAGTAATGTCTTTGTAACAAGGTGTGCCGGAAACGATGATGTCATGCATGTCTGTCCAAAATGTGTCGCACAGACGAATAATCCCATTATCTGTCGCTTGAGCACACAAAATACTTCTCTTTACCATCTTGGTAGAGAACGCACCCTGGCCTTATCAGCGATTAACACAACTGTGCTGGGTGATTTTAATGTTATTCCATAGCCTGATGTCGGGCACACCCGAAATTAACCAACATGGTTGTCGGCTAATATTGTCTTTTCAGTTCCTTCCCCAGCAGGGATGGTCAGGTAAACAGACAAGATGAATTATCGCTGAGAGTAGTGTAAGAATATTGAAAATACAAAATATCTGCTACATAGCAGAGAAAGAAAGAGGTGTTGACCATTGAAAAGCATGTAATTAGTCAGTAGAACAAATGTCACTGATTACTGCCGTAGTGAAGCAGAGATTGACCCAATAATGTCACAATATTGAATATGGGAATACTGATTGTTTTCCATGATTTATGTTTGAAAATGCTGTAATTGTCATTATCTGTTATATATGGGAACACTGATAGTTTTCCGTGATTTGTGTTTGAAAATGCTGTCATAATTTGTTATATATGGAAATATTGATTGTTTTCCATGATTTCTGTTTGAAAATGCTTATACTGTCATAATTTGTTATATATGGGAATACTAACTGTCTTCCATGATTTGTGAGTGAAATATTGATACTTTCATTGTATTCAGCTAGGTCATTGATTACTTCCTTTTGTGGCAATGCTATTGTGGATGAAGAAGAGCAATGTGACACTGGTGCTTATGGTGCGATTGATACAGATCCTTGTTGTTCTAGTGATTGCCGACTGAGACCAAATGCCAGTTGTAGGTCAGTTTCTCTGCCAGTTCAAGGTCCTATGTGTATGCAAGTTGTCTTTTGGCTCATGTATAAATCAGATTGTCTGCCAGTTGAAGGTCCTATGTGTATGCAAGTTGTCTTTTGGCTCATGTATAAATCAGTTTGTCTGCCTGTTTATGTATTGTATTTTGGTTAACTCTTTCTCGCCCAGAAAGTGTTTAGATCTTACTCAGGACAACTGTGTGCCCCACCCGCCAACAGCTTTTAAAATAAGCAGGTAACTTGTATATTTATAAGGAGGTGTTTGACACAGGGTGATTACAAAGTCACTTCTTGTTTTTAAATTGTTTTGTCTTGACTGCTGTCAAACTAGTTTATATGACAAATGTCCGAATAATAGGAATTAACTGCCATTTTGTTACATAAAATTCTAATTGACATGAACATTTTGGCTGAGCCATGGGATGTGGCTTGTTCAATGATGTCATAGTGGGTAGCCATTTTAGCTGACTGTTTTAATGTCATTTCATTGGCCACTTTAGTTTTTATTTTATTTTGCTTCTGGGTGGCTGAGTTTTATTTTCTTTAGTTGACCTGTTCATCTGTCTGTTGAAGTTTTTGTGGTATCAAATGTTCACAGGATGGGGTTACCGTCCCCATGCCCAACTCTCATTAGTACCTTTTATGACATGCATGGTAGGTCACAGTGTTAATATTCTTTGCTCCTCTTTCACGCCCCAGTAAAACATGGGTGAAACATAATTGAAAAAAAACAGTTTAAAAAAACAAAAACTAATTAACCATATTTTATTTAAAAGGAAACTATAATTTGTTGTTAAATTCTAGAAAATTATTGCAAAGCAATATGGGTTTTGTTTAATGACATGAATGATGGCGGGATAAAATCCCCTAGTTCTCTCCCCCATCCATGGTAATGACTCGTTTAGTATGAAGTCCTACTCAGGACACCAAGAGTGAAAAAAAGGTGAATCCTCACTGAAAGTAAGAAGGTTTCAGCAGATTTACTGATCTCCAATAACAGCTTCACTCTGAGGTCACGACTGATACAAGAGTCCCCACTTCCGATTTATCTGGAAGACAATAATGATACAATCAAACACTCACATCACAAATGATATAAACAAGTAATAAAATAAGATTTAGATTTATTTTCCTATATATAATTATTGAACACTCGAAAATAAATAATGTTGACACAGTTAATTTTTAATGTAAAAAACAAAACTGAATTAATTAATTAACTAGTCTAACTTGAAACTTGAGATTAGACTTCAAGAAAAAATTGTTAATGAGCCAGCAGTCTCACACAGGATGACACAGCTCTGGATAATGAATGACTGGCAGTTATGCTGCACCAGATCAATAAAGTAAAATATGCACATATAACACAGTCTGAGACCAGCTATCAGACTTCTGGATGCTTTCTTCTTGTGATGAAATAACTATGACCTCCAATGAATATTGGACACTGGATATGATGTATGGCTTTATTACGCCTCAATACTATCTGACTATTTGCACAGAGTATTGTTTAATACTTATGGCTGACTGAGGCAATGGCACTGGCTTTGATGAATGGCTTTGTTGTGCCTCAGTACTATCTGGCTATTACGCTGAGTACTGATAAGTACTTATGGCTGACTGGGACAATGACTCTCTGGCTTTGATGAATGGCTTTGTTGTGCCTCAGTACTATCTGGCTAGTACTCTGAGTACTGATGAGTACTTATGGCTGACTGGGGCAATGGCACTCTGGCTTTGATGAAGGGCTTTGCTGTGTCTTAGTATCTGGCTAGTACAAATGAGTACTTATGGCTGAGAGGGCCAATGAGTACAGCTGGCTTGATATGGTGTAAGACTCAGATGTCTATAAAGCCACCAATTTTGGGACACCTGTGGACATACGTAGGTGCGCAGTAGTCCGGTTTCAGGTTATCTGTCGAGAAGAGTTAGGGACCCCCCTTCTCTCTCTCTCTCTCTCTCTCTCTCTCTCTCTCTCTCTCTCTCTCTCTCTCTCTGTTGATGACAGTCGTTCGTGTGTCTGCAGAAGCTGGCAGTCCAGTGCCTGTCAGATATTACACAAAACACTTTCATAAGCCCAAGCCTAACAGGTAGTCATTGTCAGTGATTGTATTGTTAGCGTTACTACTGGGCATGTTTAAGTGTTATGGACTTGACTGAAAGTAATGACAGTATATCTATGATATAATAAAGGATAGTATGGTATGGGTTAATACACCTTGTTATCATAGTATGTTATCATAGTAATCATTATATCTCTCATCAGTGAGATCACTTACATATTGTACAGATTTTATATGTCCACGAGTCTATACAATGTCTTAGCTGATGTCAGTTGACTGTGAAGTCAACTGCGGCTAAAAGTAAAATAGAAATAGTTGTAACCGTTGAGAACTTGTTACGGCACCAAATTGATAATATGTGATCGTGCCGGATCTTCTTTTTATAGCAAACTACTAGGTGACTGTGGCAGGCCTAGTTGTTATATTCAAGTAGTCAATTTATTCATTTGACTTATCTTCCAAGCAAGTGTTCCTCTAATTGACTGGCCATCACCGCCAGAGGTAGTGATTCTTGGATGAAGTATGGTTTTTCTTTCCTATTGTTACCAGGCTTCGTTCTTTCCTCCTAGTTGTTGACTAGCGACTGCCTCGTATTAGTGGTTTTCTTTCCTTGTTATATAATTAAATGCTATTATTCCTGCTCTTCCACACCTTTGTAATAATCCAACTCAACTTGTGTGAGAAAGTTTCAAACCAACAATATGTTTATTTACAATGTCAATGATTCAACATATTCAATTGAGCATGGTTCAACAACTCCATTTTCTTTTCCATATCTCGAGGTCATATCTTTCCAAATTCCTAGACCTGTCAAACCTAACTCTGAAAATGGTATCGATAACTAAACATAGTTCACGAATATATAAATAATATCAGTTTTCGTCAAGGTACTACGGCTGTGGTCTTCTCTTACTTAGTCATGCCAGTTGTGACATCTCGTTTATTTACACAATGGGTTGCCGGGCAATCAACAAATAATTGAGAGCGCATCTCTTGTAAGATAAATATAGTATATACCTCTGTTGAACATATCATGCCTGAGACGATACCTCGTCTATTTTATCATCAGCTGTTTATCTGTCAAGCAACAAGTATGAGAGAGAGCGCATGACATCTCTTGTACATCAATGTAATATATACCTCTGTTGAACATATCATGTTCTTCTCCTGGTGGACATCCCTTTTATATGTGGGAGTTGTCAACCCCTAAAAATGGTTGCCTGAAATTCTATAGAATGTTCAGAAAAAAATGTCATCTTACCGTTTAAACAGAAGTCCAGCACCTATCACATCTCTTACTATGCACCCCTATTCTATTCCTATCTGTTCAGCACAAATTGTTAACCACAATCTAAACTATTCTCCAGAATTCCTAACGCTACAATTCTAAGTCTAGCTACATCTGTAGAGCCTCCTGTAAACCGCAGGTTTCACTTTTCTTGAGAGCCCAGCAAGGCACGTCTTGCCTTGTTAAGTTTTCTGGTGGGACTGACTTCTCTCTGTCCTTCTATTCATTCCCGTGATCCAGTCAATCGACATCCAGTCAATACGATTGGTCCATTCTTTAGTTCACTCACCGATCACAACTCACGGTTAATTCCTTCATAACAACTTAGTGAACTCCGTTCCATAACTGTTTACCTTCGCTCACAATTTTCTCGTGCGTTTATCCTGCTCTTCGTTCAGTAAATCTAAAGGGCGTTAATATTCATAGTTATCTCCCTTAGTGATTTATGCTTAACTGCTATTTCCCTTTACTTCCAGCTTATTAAAAACGACCGTTATGCTAATTTTGTAAACCACAACTGTGTACTCACAGAAAATATTTACATCTAAAAGAGTTCTCTCCCTTACCATCCAAGCACAAGTGCGCCAACTTTTATCTCCCATCTTTTGAATAAGTAGTCTATTTCCTAAATCATTTATATTTCTTAAACCATTTTTTTATACACCCCTGTTCTAACAAAACCAAATTACTATGCTACGAAACCTCACGGTGACATAGTTTGACACTGTGAACATTCACAGTAATTCAGATCATTAGAAAAAATAATTTACGTCCATGATTATCATGAAAATTGTGTAACTATTTAAAAAAAAACTGATTACTAAAATTTCTCTCCACCAAATAAAATATGAATACAATAATATTAAAGCATGCACTGTACACCAATATAATAATTATCATTTTCATTTCTATTACTTTTGCACTACACTTACTAATCCTGTCATCATCTAATAAGTTGGGAACCTCTGTTCTCATTCTTCTCAATTAATATACTCTGGTCCCCATAAGGACATAAACCTGAGAACCATTTTTCTCTTTATTACATGAAAAACTATATCAACTCACAAGTTACAGTGATTCTCAAAATCTCGTGTAGAGTAATATTCATCATTTTCTGTCCAAAGCCACTGGGAGTGGCTCAATGGCCGTCTCCTTAACTGTCCAGAGCCAGTGTCAGTGGCTTTTACATTTAAAAATGCGAATAAATCTTTCAACGAAAGTTTGACCTGGAAGTTTGTGTGTATCTAATTGTATAAGTTCCGGACTTTGTTTTCCAACGTGGGTGACAGGTTAGTGTAGTTTTTAATGTGATTTTGTTTACAACATGTTAGTGTTGTCTAGGAAGCCAATTGTAAACAATGTCAGGGTCTCCTATAAGAATAGCTATAGTTTCTACAATTTTGAAGCAATGCTCTTCAAACTTGCCAGAGTTATAGAAAATTGAATGGAGGTTGATTTTCTTATGGATTTATAGCAGATGTTCCACTACTTTGGATATACTTTGACACTTAAGGTAAGATTTGTTTCTTCTTTTTTCAGCATGACATTTAAAAAACTATATGTCACTTTCTAATCTATAATATTATTTAAACAGAACTAACACTATTTCCGTCTAATTAACATAGTTTATTCAGTTCCGTTCATTTTGATATACAGCACAATATATTTACAAAAAAAAAAAAAAAAAAAGAATTGTAGTGATTAAAAAAAAAAATGCAGTTTTTTTTATCAAGGGAAAAAACCCCAAATTTTTTAGTTAAAAACCAAACGGTTAAAGAGTTTAAGTATTGAGTCAGTGGTTCTCATAATGCATACTTACAAGTGGCATCAAAGGCTAAACATATGGAATAAATTCACCACTATTTATTTATATATTGCCTGCCATTCTGCAGGATTACACATTATTGCTTCACTACAACCGCCCCACCAACAGCGTGAAGTTATAAATATTCAATATATTCTATATCGTCAACACGCAGAAATAATATTATCCTTAAAATGCCCCAAGAGCCGTTTGTGAATCACTATTCACCTTAAAGATCATTGGTTAACAGCTTGAGAACCACTGTCTCTCTTTCTTACTTTGTTACAATCCTCGGAGTTATTCGGAATAATCAGAGCCCTCCCCAAACTCTATTGCTCCACAAATAATCCGTCCTACTAATGCAAACCACAAGGTATATTGGAGCAATACAGAGTTGATCACAAAACTCTAAAGCTTGACGAAATACTCTCTTCAGTTATCTGTACTTAAAAGACAAGTTATTCTAACACTAGCCGAGATTATCTAGAAATGCTCTTCTTAAAATGTTTTATTATTATAGCTACTCTCTACAACAACATTATCTATAAAATTCTATACTTCTTTCCTACTTTATCATTTGTCCATGTACTGGCTAATCCAGCACACGGAGCTATAAAAAACTTCCTACATTTTTAGTTGTCTTGTCCTAGTGTGTTCTTATCTGTATGAGCGTAGGTATTTATTTTCCTACCATTTTACACCCGACACCTGTTTCCTGTGCTCTTCCATGGGAAAGAGTCAGGAGTTCATGATTCAGTCATCACTGCTGACAGAGCCAGTGCTGACTTAAGCCTGTTGTGTTAAATCTAATGACTCTCACATCCCAGATATGCGACACTACTGCACTTCTACAAATATTCTCATAAACAAAAAATACAAAACTCTTAATCAAAATGTTTCTACATATACAATGTCCCATTCACACGCACATGTGTTCGGTGCTTATGGTTACAATTAAATTCCTTTTCCTAAATGTAATTTACATCAATCAACATTACATTCCTTTCTCTTATTAAACTTATATTTTTCATAAAACGACCTCGAGAACCAGTCCATAAAATTTCACATCCATCATCACATTTATTTATCCTTCACCTGAAGAGTAGTGGGCAATGTTTGCATTTACTTGAGGTTGAACTGTGAGAAGTAAAAACGTTGTTCGTTATCAAGCTATCATAAGTTTAAAAATATTACATACACACAAAGGTATGTTTTCAGGCACTCGTGAATAATAAAGAAGTAGAAAACTAGACAACAGACGTGAGTAGCTTACTGGGGTTTTTGTCCTTATGGGGACCAGAGTATATTAATTGAGAAGAATAAGAACAGAGGTTCCCAACTTATTAGATGATGACAGGATTAGTACGTCTAGTGCAAAAGTTTATCATAAGTTTAATTGTATTTTGTAACATATACAATAAACACTGTCTCAAAGCGCTCCAGGGGGAGTATTTGTAATGTATATATTAAAGCTGTGGGAGGAGCATAGTGTACGCTTATACAGAACTTTGTTTGTTTGCACAAAAATGAAGATCAGAACTTTGTTTGCGCAAAAATGCTGTTGCTGAATAAGGATCACAGCTCAGAACATGGCTGAATGTGTCATCATAATATATTGTATATTCACTCAATCAATACCCTTTAGCTCCCCAAGGAGCAGAGGCCTTCAACAAACACATGCCAAGTCCTCTTGTCACGTGCCATCAGCTCAAGTTATTCCACGTGAAGCCTCATCATTTTCACTTCTGTCTCCAGTTCTCTTCTCCATGTGTTTTTTGGTCTACTTCTGCATCTCTTTCCTAGGGATTCCAGAGCAAGGACTGCCTTGTTGTGCTGTCAGCAGATTTCCTTAGTGTGTGTCCTAACCATCACCATTGTCTTCTTCTCGTCTCGTTCTACTGGCACTTGTCTTGTCATCAGTTCCACATTAGTGACCTTGTCATACCATTTCAATCCTTCTATTCTACGCAAGCACCCATTTATGAATGTATGTAGCTTTTGCTGTTCACCACGTTTCAGAGCCATACAATAGGACTGACTTGACATTTGAGTTGAAGATTCTAATTTTTGTGTTGGACTTGGTTTTTCTTGAATTCCACATGTTTCCCAATACAATGAAAACTCATAAGTTATAGATTACTGTTTTCTTTTTAGTAAATTTAATCACGCTTGCTGTGTGCATTGCTCAATGGCTCGTGCAAATACACTTTGCCTCTCCAAAGACATTATTGAATGTAAAGAAGCTAGTTACTGCACGTATCCTTTTAATACTTATCTGGCAGAGATAACTGATGAGTAGCTTTGTCACTGTCAATTGTGTGGGTGTGTTGGGAATGTATAGGGTGATTGATAAGTCACTGTCATTTGTGTGGGTGTGTTGGGAATGTATAGGGTGATTGATAAGTCACTGTCAATTGTGAGGGTGTGTTGGGAATGTATAGGGTGATTGATAAGTCACTGTCATTTGTGTGGGTGTGTTGGGAATGTATAGGGTGATTGATAAGTCACTGTCAATTGTGTGGGTGTTTTGGGAATGTATAGGGTGATTGAAAAGTAACTTTCTATTTTTAAATGTTCATATCCTCACTTTTATCTGTTGGTTATACATCAAATGCATGTCACAACAAACTGCCATTTGATGTTATAACAAGTTTTTTTTTGGTGTTATCTGTTTATTTCTAGAAACAAAGTACAATCTAAAATGGTCAGGAAATTGATGTTACAAGAGAGAACAATAATTTATGCCCATTATGAAATTATGTGTTGATGCTGAGCTGTACTGTTAATGTGACGCAACAATTTGTGTCATAATGTAGCAGTTATTAGTATTAGAATTAGTAACTCCTTCAGTTATGAGCATGTTCTTTTCTCTTCTGCTGGTTGTGAGAGTTTATTTTGTCCAATCTGAGATGGTACTGTAGGGAACATCACCACATGGTGCAATCTGCAGCTTCATTTTCTGACGTTGCAGGGTTTATATCTGTCACGGCACTATTTCGCAGTGCATCTGTTGTACGAAAAGTCAGCCATGCAACGCCGGGTATAGCCAAAAACCGGGAAATCATGTGACTACCGGAAGCCGGGAATTCAGGCACAAAAGTGGTCAGTGAGATTCTAGCCAGCGTCCGGATCGGACGCAGATATTTTTCCCTTTGCCAGCAAGTTTGCTGTGTAGTTCATGTTATGGACTATTTGTTATAAGTGCTTGCCATATTCCGGGTCTGATGGATTATTAAGTTGTTATTCTAGTACAGTGTAGTGTCTAGATTATATTTGTTACAGGCCGGAGGTTTATAAGTTGTCAATGAGTTGAGTGTACCATTGTCACAGTTTTGCCGCTCATGGTGAGCGTTAGTCATTGCAGTGTTTGTTCAGTTAAGTCGTACTGTCATGCATGAGACTGATAGATCAAGTGATTGAGGCAAGTTACATTGGCATTATTATATTGTATTTCATACGTTTGTTGGCCGTGTGAGGCCTGATTGTGTGTGCATAGTTATTAAAGGGAAGTACCTGTAGAAGATGTTAATTTTCTTATGTCAGCCATTGTGGTGTGGTCGTACCTTTAGAAGAACGAGCCTTATTCATTATTATAAATCCACATTGCAGTGGTGCAACACAGTGGAGGTTTATCCATGATAAGTCTTCTTTGACAATATCCAGTGTCTTTGTCCCTTTTGCATACATCTTTGAACCTTAGCTGCAGTTGCCCGACTTTTCTTTTGCCATCTGCCAGTTGTCCGCAGAAGATATCTTAAGGGAAATGACCATTTTCCATGCGGCGGACATGGTCAAGCCAACGTAGTCTGCACTTCTAAGCAGTATATGCATGCTTTGAAGGCCAGCACGTGACAGCATTTTGACATTTGTCACTTTGTCCTTCCATGAAATACCAAGGATGTGGTCTAGACACCGTAGATGGAAAGTATTGAGCCTACTTTCTTGCATAGCACAGATGTTCCATGTCTCACTGCCATATAAAAGCAGGCAGTAGCTGTCCAGTGAGTTCCTAGAACCTCTCCCACTCTCAGAAGTAGCCCCTGGCGCTATGCCCCCCACCATTTGGGTAAAATGCTTATTAGTAACTGCTATGCCCCATGTTGTGCCGACACCATAGGATGAAGCTCTCCAGGGTGCAAGCTTGAGCACAGTTATATGGAGATCAAGCTCTTGCCCATGAAGTTTGGTAGCAGCCACATTGCAGGAGTTGCCACAATAATGTGGAATTAACATTAGACAGCCTTGAATTTATCCTCAGGGTTTACTTCTGAAGCCTTTCCTGTAAACGGATATTCCTGCAAGGCAGCGGTAGTTTGAAATCAGAGTTTTACATTCTCCTAGAACCCTAACCCTACCAGCCAAGGATCATGAACTCTATCTGCCCGAAATATATATTTTTGTTGACGGCTGTTTATTCAGTATTCACAGCTAACCCCTTATGTTATACAACAAGTGTTTGTCAATGTAAGTAAGTAAGAGAGTTCTTCAGTGCTATATAGAGACAATCCTGGCATACAGAAGTGAGTAGCTAAAACACTGGAGGTCACAAAAATATGGTTTTACAGAAGAATTTTCAGAATACCATAGACAGCTAGCCCTAATACCACAGACAGCTAACCCTAATACCACAGACAGCTAACCCTAATACCACAGACAGCTAATCCTAATACCACAGACAACTAACCCTAATACCACAGACAGCTAACCCTCATACCATAGACAGCTAACCCTCATACCACAGACAGCTAACCTTAATACCACAGACAGCTAACCCTAATACCACAGACAGCTAACCCTCATACCACAGACAGCTAACCCTAACCTTAATAGTTGCATGGTCAAACCAGTGACAATCGGGAAAAGACCGATTGACTTCTGGAAAGACAGATGACACTGGGAAAGACTAGAAACCGGCTGACCGGGTTAGCACCACGTAAGCTGTATACAATTGCTACAGGTCCCAAAAACGATAGATGCTCCCAGGATTCACCGAAAGGGGGGGAGGATGATGAATCCACAGGCGCCTCATTGGAATCGACCAGACCCGTTACACTGACTTTGAGCTCTGAACAACGGCTGGAATTTCCATGTGCCTGTGGTAGGAAATTCTCTACTCAGAGAGGAATGAAAATCCACAGAACGAAAAAGGGGTGTGGGAGTTCATCAGGGGGAGATCAACAGCGCTCTGTCTCGACTGATAAGACGTTAGAAGAACGCAGCCAGGAGTCAATCCACAGTGCTGAGTACATTCAAGTTGATCTGCCTGATGATAATCTCACACACTTCTTGGACGGAAGAGAGATGCAATCAAGTTTCCACCTGCCAGTGCAAAAGGGCTTTGGGAACAGCTGGACGAAGCCTTGGCAAAAGAGTTGGTAACAACCTGAAGCAGATAACTTGGGAGAAGAAGCTGGAAATCTTCGGCGACATATATATCTGCACTGTTGCAAAGTGTTCGGAGTCAGGGAGGCAAGGGAAAGTAACCCGCCACAAAAAAAGTAGAAGACAAATTAAAATAGAAGAAATCAGGAAACAGAAGAAGCATGCCCGAAAACAGTTCAAGAACGCAGGTGCCACAGAGAAGGAAGGGTTACGACAGGTTTGGGAGCACCTGAAAGGCCAACATAATGCCCTTTGTAGAGCAGAAAGGTTGTGCAGGAAGAGAAGGAAGACTCGAAGGGATAGGGAAAGATTCTTCAGGGAGCCCTTCAAGTTTGCCAAAGAACTGTTTGAGCAGCCACGGTCGGGTACGCTAAACATCAGGAAAGAAGACCTGGAAGAACACCTTAGAATGACATATTCAGATGGTCGCAAAGATGAGTCGCTCAGCAGCATGGCAGGCTTTAAATGGCCGAGTAAGCCAGGAGCTGAATTTAACACCAAGCCCCCAGTGGTGCAAGAGGTAGAAAGCATTGTCCAGAAAGCTCGGTGCAAATCAGCTGCAGGTCCTAATGGTGTTCCATATGTGGTGTATAAGAGATGCCCTGAGGTGCTCAAACGACTTCTCCGTTTACTGAAGAATGCGTGGAAAACCCAGCTTGTAAGCAAGGAATGGAGAAAGGCGAACAGAGTCTACATCCCGAAGGAACAAAATTCCACAGACATCAGTCAGTTCAGGCCAATCTCACTACTCAATGTGGAAGGGAAGATATTCTTCTCAGTGATGGCGAAAAGACTCGCTACATACCTCCTGGCAAATGGGTACATTGACACTACCATTCAGAAAGGAGGTATCCCAGGTACACCAAGATGTCTAGAGCATGCCACAATGATCTGGGAAGCAATGCAAAAGGCGAAGTCTGACAGAACAAACCTCTATGTAATCTGGTTGGATCTAGCAAATGCTTATGGATCCGTTCCACACCAGATGTTGTTGTAGAAATGTATCATGTTCCACAAGAGATTGCAGCAATGCTGAAGCTGTATTTTGCAGGGTTTTCTGTCAGATTTTCAACCAGAGAGTACACAACGAAATGGATTGGCCTTGAAGTTGGAATTGCGATGGGATGTACCATCTCTCCGATACTGTTCGTGATGGCTATGCAGATAATCCTCAATGCGGCTGAAGGAATGGCTATAGGTCCAAAGCTTGGTGGAATGTGTCACATGTCACTGCTCAAAGCATTCATGGATGACACAACAATTCTGACATCAGATGAACATCAGGCCCGGAGGAAGTTAGCATGCCTGGATAAACTAGTCAGCTGGTGCAGAATGAGCTTCAAACCCAAGAAGTCGAGAAGCCTATCAGTCAGGAAAGAGAAGATAGCAGAGGTCATATTCATGGTTTCCAACCAAAGAATCCCTACTGTCATTGAGGAACCTGTTAAAAGTCTTGTGTATGATGCCTCATTAAAAGACTCGAAGGCAGTGCAACAGACAATAGAAATGGCAAACTGAGGACTACAGATCATAGACCAAAGCAGACTCCTGGGAAAGTTCAAACTGTGGTGCCTCCAGTTCATGTTGATACCGAAGTTGCTGTGGCCACTGCTTATATATGAAATAAGCACAAGTACAGTGGAAACTATAGAGCAGAAGGTCAACAAGTTCATGAGAAAATGGCTAGGGGTACCACCAGGTCTGTCAGATGTAGCACTTGTCGTGAAATATTCTAATCCACATATATAAATTAAAACGTAAATGTAAAGCCTAACAAATAACTTTAATAAAAGGAAAGAAGAATGGTAAAGAACAGTGCTGTCACAATGACTGTACTCGAAATCCCCCTTGTTTTCTACTTCGTCTGCAAATTGTAACGTTTCACGTTGATAGTAAAAGCCTACTGCTTCAATACCCGCCTTCTACGATAAAACGTGTACTGCCTTTCTAAGAAAAACCTTGAGATACGCAGCTGACCTAGATTTAAAATTCCATTCATGTCATTTTATACACTACGTTACCAAAAAAAACGAAAGACAGATGGACTAAAGATAGAAAGAAAGGGAGAGGCTGAAAGCCGGAACGCAGGCAATACTAACACAGTCTCGCGATACACAATTACTACCATCACGTGTGTAAGGCCACAAGCACTAGCTTTTTTTTCAAATCGACAGTGATAAAACGAGAGTTAGGTTTTAAAAAACTTACAAAACGCTTATTAGGAAACATGACATTCTACTGTTTTATGTCTGAAATCCTGACATTAGTATGACAGTACAGCAGACACCCTAAAGTTTGGAAGTGAGGAGGTGGCAACAGCACGACTATCCTGGAAGAAAATGCATATTTTGAACGCAGCCACTTAGCTCCTTTAAATTTGTATATTTGGGTTCCTTAGGACTTGCTGACAAATAATATGTTAAACGTTACGCAAATAGTCTAGGAAATAACAAATTATAGCCAAAAGAAATAGTGAGGGATGTCAGACAACACCCAAATCAGAATCGCTCAGTGGCAGATTTTCAACACACCATGACATGTTACCTCCTATTTGATTGGCGGAAAATAAATGTAAGGCTAAACACGATTAGTCGGACTATAAATACTACTTCTTTGTTGTTAGGGGAAACGTGAGTAGGAGTACTTTTTTGAAAAGCTGTGTAAACATGGCATGATTGGTTAGACCTGCCAATATAGTCAATCAGAGGCGTCAGGTCAGCACCACATTTGCAAATAAACTTACTACAGAACCAGTGCGTTGAGCGCCAGTGCATATTTTTCTAAATAAAAGCCTGGGACATCGGCAGATCGAAATTGTGCTATATTTATTGCCAGTCAACGTAATTCTGTAATATTTCCATGAATTGTGGTAAGCTTGAAATATTTGATATCTTTTTAATGAAAATTGAATGTAAATTGATAATTTATGTCTGTATATATGTGTGGTTCAGTAGCGAACATGAGGTAAAGCCTATATAGTGCTCCAGCCTGAACAGAAGGTGTCGGAGGAAAGTAAAACTACATGGAATTGCCAAACAGTACACTGACACCTATATTATTGACTAGAAAGAAATAATGCTGGAATTGCAGAGGCGTAATAACCATTAGGGAGGAATATACTGGTGAAAATTGTTTCAGATGAAGATAGCAGTTGGCCTACCGCTCTGAACTCAGTGTTTGTTATGTATTGTGCTCAGTGTAGAAATAGAGTATAAATTAGTTCTGAAGTAGGAGGTACAACCTTCTTGTTTCAGGGACTGTGGTCCTAAAGTTATTGAGCAGCACCTGGTCAGAGCTTTGCTGAATCCAGAGGGGACAGCATACTCCTTGGTCCATATAGCAAACAGTGAGGTGTCTCCAGAACACAGGGGAGCAATCGAGCAGAGGAGTCTTTTCCTGCCGCCATCACGAAAGATAAGCCTATGTGGCCAGCGGAGCTCAACATTATGTAACCCCATCTTAAACTGACATTGTATAAAAATAAGAGGGGAAATTAATTGTTTTAATGAACGGAACTGAGAACATCTCCAATACTAGTTCCAACAGAAACAAACACTTGAAGTCATGATGACAAATAACAACATAGCTTGAAAAAACAAAACCAGTATTACCTCATATTACTACTACACAACTGACACACATAGGATAATATTAATAAAATATGTCACTACAAGATTCATATTGATAAATTCTGTACATATAACTTGTAATTAAAATTGATTGTGATTCCTGGTTTACTTTGTATTTGAATCAGGACACATATATATTAGTGACAGTAATTAATACATATTTATGTTTGAAAATTTACCAGTGCCTCATTTAAGAATAGTCTTATAGAGTGTTAAATGTGTGTGAGTGTCACAGTGTTGTCACGTGTGGTGGAATAAATTAAATTGTTTATCTGTCTGTTGTTGTTGTGACTTACACTTCATCATATACATACCCTAGACATTCAACGTAGTCATCACAATATTCCAGAATAATTCTGACTGAGGTATAAATATGTGGTAGCAAGTAAGGTCATCTGTAATACACTACCCTTATTAGATACAGATACCTTCACAGCTGATCTCAGTCAGTACACTAAGTCCCCTATAAATATTTATAATATCCCACTTTACCACAGCACTGTACTGCAAAAAGTCAAAACTTCTGCTTCCATTCAAGTCAGTTGTTGAAGAGTACAAAGTTGGAAAGACAAGGCTGGCAATGATACTACGCGAGTCAGCTGATGACGTGGTTAAGTCCATTCAGCCCACACTGAAAACGGGAAGGAAGTGGAGAGTGGAAGAAGCTGTTGATGCTGCCCAAGAGTCGCTCAGACTGAGGGAGGTAATCAGATACACACAAACAAATAGATGGGGATTTGGTCATAGAGACATCCGCTGGTAGTCCAAGGCATCAGGCAGGGAGCGCAGTGACATGTTAGTTCAGGAGATATGAGGAGCTGATAATGATAAGAGGTTGCAAAAAGCAGTGCAGCAGGTCCAACAAGGCCAATGGACTACATGGGAAGGAGCAGAGGTCCTTGACATGGAATGATATATGGCATATGGCACCTCTTAGGCTCAGCTTCGTTGTTAGATCAATGTATGACCTGCTGCCGTCGGCCACAAACCTTGTGAAATGGGGAAAGTTGGATGATGAGCAGTGCCCCCTGTGCCAGGGGAGGCAGACACTCGAACACGTGCTCTCAGCATGTAAGGTGTCATTATGGCAAGGGCGATACACTTGACTCCATAACAAAGTGCTAAATGAGCTTGCTGCGACAATAGACCTGGCAAGGATGAAGGCGAATAGCAAACTCAGGCTGAGCACCGCAAATACATACTTTCTGAGGGCAGGAAAGTCAGCACACCCCAAACCGAATAAACCTGGTAGCAGTTTACCATCTCTTTTTGACTGTGCAAACGACTGGGAGATGGCGGTAGACCTACCTGGACGAGGGGCATATCCAGAGAGTATCAGAAAATCGCGGAGACGGCCGGATATAGTGCTTCATTCTTCAGCAGCACTTCAGGTTATACTGATTGAACCGACCGTGCCATTTGAATCCAGATTGGATGAGCAACATTCTTTCAAAGTGGCCAAGTATAATGATCTGGCCGCGGATCTGAGACACGATGGGTTCACTGCAAGGGTCATGGCTGTTGAGGTGGGCGCAAGAGGGCTTGTGGATGCATCAGTGTAGGATTTATTGAAACTGTTGGGTCTGAGGGGACAGTTGAGAACAAGGGCACTGAAGAGGCTTAATAAAACTGCCGAAAAGGCATCATGCTGGCTGTGGAACAACCACAATGGGCAATGGAAATCATGGCAGTAAACTCTGCGGTACAGAAAACACCAGGAATTTTTCTAAGTCCACAATACATTGAGTTTTTTGGTATACTAGTGAAAGGGCTGTGACTGAGGGGCAACAGGCGGCGTATATTATAAGAGATGTTAGGCACAGAATTCCAGTTGCTAGCGCGTAGTGGCTAGTCTCATCGGCTTCGCGCAGGTGTCTCAGTGTGTGTCCTTACTGGTGATGTGCGACGGAACGAACGGAATAATTTGTCTTCTCTTGTGTACTGGGCCGAAACACTTGTCGGACGGGGGGACTTCTTCTGATGATCAGATTGCCTCCTGTTGTATCGCTCTGTAAAGAGTTTCCTATCACAGTCTCATCACAGACATCTAACCCTAATACCACAGACAGCTAACCCTAACCCTAATACCACAGACAGCTAACCCTAACCCTAATACCACAGACAGCTAACCCTAATACCACAGACAGCTAACCCTAATCCCACAGACAGCTAACCCTAACTCTGTTACCACAGACAGCTAACCCTAACCCTAATACCACAGACAGCTAACCCTATTACCACAGACAGCTAACCCTAACCTTAATACCACAGACAGCTAACCCTAATACCACAGACAGCTAACCCTAACCCTAATACCACAGACAGCTAATCCTAACCCTATTACCACAGACAGCTAACCCTAACAATACATGCCGCACCTCAGAGATGAAAAACCTGTACAAAAAATAAATCCAAAACCCTGTACAAAGACCCGCAAAACCTGTACAAAGACTGAAAAAAACATATCAAAAGAGTTAATTTGTGTAAAAATATTTTCAATTACAGTGGGCTGCATTTATAAATGAGGCACAGGGACTTTGCCTTTTAAAGCAGGTCTTCACTTATTTTAAAACTTACTTACTTACTTACTTAGTCGTTCCTCTTCTACCGTGAGGTGTAGAGGTTTGGAAGAGAGAGCGCCAGACTATCCTATCGGCTGTCTTCTTCCTGGCCTGGTTCCATTCTAGTCCTCGGTCCTTCAAAGATTGTCTAATGTTGTCCTCCCAGCGGACTCTTGGTCATCCTGGAGGTCTGGATCACTGGCTCTGTGTTTCCCATGCTTGTCGTGGTAGCCGATCTTCTCCCATTCTGCAGACATGGCCAAACCATCTTAGTTGGGACTGTTCTATTTGGGTCTGCAGCGGGTGGGATTTTAGGCCTTGACGTATCGTCTGGTTGCGGACCATGTCTTTTCTTGTTACTTCAACCACCTTCCTCAGATACCTCATTTCTGAGGTTTGAATCTGGCTTTTGTGGGTTGTAGTCATTGCCCATGACTCGCATCCATATGTCAAGAGTGGGACATAGGTGGAGCGGTATACAGCCATCTTCGTTTTCTTACCAACCTCTTTCTTGCTGAGGAATCCTCGATTTATGGCCTGATAAAGTCTCCCAGCCGCTGCTTTTCGAGTGGCCAACTCTTCTTTGATGCCCCCCTTTCGGTCTATAATAGCTCCGAGATATTTAAAGTGGTCGACCTGCTCCAGGACCTGTTCTCCCAACTTAATCTGATGTTTTCTTTCTTCTCGTGATATCACCATGGATTTTGTTTTACAGCTGCTTATGACCATCCCTCTCTTCTCCAGCTCTTCCTTCCAGACTTGCAGGTTGGATTGGAGATGTGTCTCTGATTTAGCAATCAGGACAACATCATCAGCAAATGCTAGCTCTGAAATACAGACCTGTCTCATCTTCCAGTACCCCACTGAATACTTTCTTGTTCTCTCCTTACATGCCTTGATGACATCGTCCATGAGGAGTATGAAAAGATAAGGTGACAGGATATCGCCTTGTCTTATACCAGTGGTGGTCCTGAACTCTTCTGACTTATAGTTTGCTGTCCTCACATAATTTCTGCAAGACTTGTAGAAGCTCTGTATAGCATGAATCAGAGGTGCTGGAATATTCTTCCTTGCCAAACAGTCCCAAAGTTTGCTCCAGGGGACCCTGTCAAACGCCTTTTCCAGATCTATGAAACAAAGATGGATCTCACTCTTGTACTCAAGGGCCTTTTCACTCAGCTGCCTGAGTGTGAAGATTAGGTCTTGAGTACTTCGGTTTTCTCGGAATCCGCACTGGGCTTCATCCAATTGTGGCTCAGCTAGGCATCGGAGTCTCTGCTCTAGGATTCTAGAGTAGATTTTACCAGGGACACTGAGAAGGGATATGCCTCTGTGGTTTCCACATTGTCGATTGTCACCCTTTTTGAAAATCGGTGTTATGATGGCAATCTCCCAATCCTTTGGTATGGCCTTGTTGCACCATGCTGCCTGTAGGACCCTTAGGAGTAATAGGTCGCCTGATGCTCCCATGTACTTAACCATTTCTGGTGTTATACCATCATGCCCTGCTGCTTTGACTTGATTTTCTCCAGTGCTGCCTTCAGTTCTTCCATCTTTATGTCATCTTCATCACCATTTGTATCCTCTTCTGTGCTAGTGGTTATCATTTCTGATGCTCTACCTTGCTCACCATCAAGGAGTTCTGAGAAATATTCTTTCCATCTTTCCATTACTTCCTTCGGGGCAGTAAGCAATTTGCCTTGCTTGTCCTTTATAAATTTGAGGGCATTGTTTTTCCTTCCTCATGTTCTTTAGGGTCTTATAGAACAATTTCTGGTTTTCTTGCGCATCCTTTCCTAGCTTTTCTCCAAATTCTTCCCAGGACTTCTGTTTTGCTGCTAGCACCTTGTTCTTTGCTTCTGTTCTGAGTATCACATATTCTCTATATTTCTCTATTTGTCCTGCTGTGTTTTTAGCTCCTAAATATTGTTTCCATGCCATTTTCTTCTCTCTTATTTTCTCTTTGACTTCCTCTGTCCACCAAGGTGTCCTCTTTCTCTTGTTCCCAAGTCGGACTTCACCACATGCTTCTGCAGCAGCTGTCTTTATGATGTCCTTGAATTTAAGCCACAGGGTTTCCAAGTCATCAGGTTGTTCTTCTGTGTTTCTCACCGCTGTAGCAATAAGCCCCTGATATCTGGTCTTAATTTCTGGCTCTTTCAGCTTGTAGGTCTTAATGCTCATTTCTTCCGTTCGTTTACTTTTTTTCTTGCGTGGTGCTGGACAGTTCCTAGGCTGAGCAACTCTTTCAGTTGTTCTTTTGATTGTAAGCAGGTAGTGATCACTTCCAATCTCTGGCCCCCTCCAGACTCTAGCATCCCGGACATATTTGAATGAGTTCCTCCTAACACTCTAGACATTCCCACACCTAGTGGACATATTTTGTGTTGGTAATGATCAGATTCTGCTCACTGCAGAATTGAGGAGTGCCATCCCTTGATACTATCTTTCTGGTTTTTGGCCACAATGCAACCCACGCCCCCTTTAGCTCTTTCAGATGTGGGTACACCACTGTATAGCAGAGTGTTGCCACCGAGATCCATGACTCCTTGTCCCTTTTTCTTTGTTTCGGTAATAGCCAGGATTTCTAGTTTTGCTTTCCTCATCTCTTCCATCAGCTCCTCTTCTTTCCCATTTATACTTCTTGTGTTCCATGTTCCATAAGTCGTAGTCCGTAGTCCGTTCCAGTTCGTCGCCTTTAGAATCAGTCCGGTTTTCTCTCTTATATTGCTTGTAATCATAGTTTAAGACAAACAGGTGATTGGCCTGTTGTGCCTTTGCATGGTGGAGGGGCTGCCTCCTTACGGCCTCCATGCAGGCCGCCCTCCTCCTTTTTCATCCGGGCTTGGGACCGGCATAGGCGGAGTTTTATTTTAAAACCCAAACAATAAATGTCTGAGTTTATTTTACACTGTAAAAATAATGTGATGGTGTCATCATTTAGTCTATTTCTGCGTTTAATTATCACTAACAGACTGGGAAATCCTGTGTTCAATAGGACTTTACAAAAGAACTCTGAGACACAGTAATAAGGGGAATGGGTTAGAAAACCTGTACACATCTGAAAATGCAAACACCTTGTACAGATTATGGGTAAACCAAAGCATGTGGCATGTATGACCCTAACACAGCTAACCCTAACCCTATTACCACAGACAGCTAACCCTAATACCACAGACAGCTAACCCGAACCCTATTACCACAGACAGCTAACTCTAACCCTAATACCACAGACAGTTAACCCTATTACCACAGACAGCTAACCGTAATACCACAGACAGCCAACCCTAACCTTAATACCACAGACAGCTAACCCTAATACCACAGACAGCTAACCCTATTACCACAGACAGCTAACCCTATTACCACAGACAGCTAATCCTAACCTCAATACCACAGACAGCTAACCCTAATACCACAGACAGCCAAACCTAATACCACAGACAGCTAACCCTAATACCACAGACCCCTAACCCTAATACCACGGACAGCCAATATGAATCTGGATTATTTCCAGAAAGAAGCCAGTGCACAAATAAAGCTTATTACTTACATTAGAATGAAGCATTCATGATAACAGGAAAGACAGAGAGAGAGAGATGAAACTGGACATTTTGACATCATGGCATGGATAGATGTCAACAACAGAATTGATAAACAATACTAGAAACAGGAAGTTGTGAAGAGACATGATCACCTATGCTGGTGGGCAGGGTACTTTTGTTGATCAAATCTGTTGTTGACTTCTTTCCATGCCGTGATTTCAAACTGTCTAGAATTAACTCTCTCTTTGTCATCCCCTATCTCTCCTACTGTCACGATATACCCCAGCTTCCTTCCCAAAAGAAAGTAGATTGCTTGTTTCTAACCTGAGCAATAAATGTCCTGTGTATATTGTCATCTTTCAAATCATCCTTATTTTTGCTACCCATGTTATTTTTAACGTTCTTCTGTAAAACCAAATCTCTGTGGCATATGGTGATTTTCTTATTTGTTTACTAATTGTCCTTAACTCACTTCCGTATGTCATAATTGGTCCTATATAACTCTGAACAGATGGCAAGAGAACAGTTGGGCGACCACAGCTGAGGTTCAAAGATGTGTGCAAGAGAGATATGAGGGCACTGGACATGGATCCAGCAACATGGGAGGATGAAGCTGCCGATCGCACTAAGTGGCGATGCTATCTACGGCACCACCTCAGATTGGGCGAAGAGAGGCTCACACAAGAAGCAGAGGTGAGGAGAAAACGTCGAAAGGAGCACCAGGAAAATAAGCAGCTGAGGGCTGCCACCTCAGGGGCGCATTCCCATAGTCAGTTATGACTGAAGGGGCTGGTATTATTATTATAACTCTGAAGAGCTCTCTTTCTTACATCCACTGAAAAAAGAGTTGTTGCATTAAATACTTTTCATTTTAAATAGAATACTGCTTTTTCTTCTTCTTCTTCTTCCATCCTTAGCCACCAACCGACAAAGCAGTCAGTGGCCAGTACGCCTAGTGGCGTCTTAGGGCAACAGCAAATTGATTTCTTTGCCGCTGTAGCCCATCATGCCTTATGGCATCTTTAGGGCAGCGACAAATCAATCGATTTGCCATTGTTTCCGTAATCAAATTGACTAGCAAACAGGTGATCAGCCCGTTGGATGCTTTTTCTTGGTATGTTCTAAACATCACTTCTGAGATACAACATCCATCCGATTTTATTATAATGTGCCCAGGTATTTGAATCTATAGACCTGTTTTAAAATTGTTCTATTTACTTTGTAAAAGCATTCCGGGGAAGTTGTTTTCTTCAAGATGACTATAGTTTCTGTCTTATTTGCTGTTAAGGCTAAGGCCTTTAATTTAACTTTCTGTCACTTATACATATATTCTACAACTCATTTTCACTATTTGCCATTAAGAGTGTCTTATCAGCATATCTCAAGTTAATTATATTATGTCCACCCACTGAAATTTCTAGCGGTGTCTATGGATTTCATTTTATTTTTTCACTGTGCACATTGAACACATCTAATGACAGCACACATACCTGTGTAACACTTTTTTTTGGGGCTGAAATGTTCATATTTGGCTGCTAATTCTTACAGCAGTGATTTGTTGCCAGCACATGTTCACTAATATGATTGACATTATTATATCTGCCATTTAGGAAAATGTCTTTTTTGCCATGCTGCTAACCACTCATGTTTACAGTGACCTCATTGCTTTAAGAAGTGTTTTAAAAGTGTGCATGCCATGTATATATTAATCAAACCAATATCTTTTGTTTCTGATGCAGAAGCACATTTCAAAAGCATACTTATAATTTTTATACAAAATGAGAATCCATTTTCTTAAGTGAAATGCTGTATAATTGCCTATCGCAACAAGTATAAAATGCTCAGATGTATTTTGAAATTTTTGTATTTCAAAATTGTTTTTGTAATTATTAAAAGTTGCATTGTAAAATTTAATTTTGAAATCAGTTGCTTTCTGCTTCTTTTCCCTACTTAGTATTTACTCTCTCATACCTGGAAACAGAAGCAATTTTACATATCAACACAGGTATGCCTATCGCAACAAGGTTATAGACTTTTTAATTGTTCTTTTTATTTATTTTTCTCATATCCCTTACTTAGCTCTTGCCTTCTTATTTTGCCTGGTGAAGGCCTTGTGGTTGCAACAAAGATAATTTTTTCTGTGTTTTTGGTCCTGGTAAGATACACCACCTTTTTCTATTTTATTTATAAATACTTTCTTAATATCATGCCATTAGATGAAAAGAAGATTAACAACAGAATGAGTTATATCATAACTTTTACTTAAGACAATGTCTGTTTAGTATGAGTGCTTTTGTGTTCATGCGCATGCATGTATATGTGTATGTTGAAAAAGAGGAGGGGAGTAAGAAATACGTTAAACTCATGAGAGTTCTTAACTACCAACACAGTGGCAGTAGTTTTGAATGTCCAGAGCCTAAGCCTTTGAAAGACTGGACAGCATGCAGAGACCGGTATGTATTCACTAAGTTTTTACAGATTTCTTTAAAATGAGACATTTTGCGTGACTGATGACAGTAGCTCTCATAGGGACTTTATTTTCTGCTGTAAGCATGTTATTTTTGTGTGTATTGCGTTGACTTCTCTATTTCTTTTGCACAGAACAAAATTGTATCAAATATGGCAAGTGGATGACAAGAGATGAAGTGACAGCTGTATAATTGACAGCTGAAAAAGTGTTTAAAGCAGGAACCTTTTTTTTTTATACAAATTAGGTTTCAAAATGTTTACCTCCACATTCAACATTTTTGCTCGTATTAGAGATGCCAAATGGCTCTGCATATTGTTAGAAATTGTTGTTGTTTAACTAACTACAGCTGCTGACCTTGTCACTCTGTGGCAGCCAAGATGAAGAATCCTAGACATCATTTATAATGGAGATTAGGCTTTTGCTGTGGCTTTTCTGCCATTCTGAAACTTGTTGAGTTGGACTCATGAGCTCCATTTTCTTTCCTGGGTAGTTTGCTAATGGATCTCACATCTGGCTTCAAGCTAGAAGGGGGGAAGGAGATGGAATATTGTACATTCCCTGCCATCCATGAGGGCTATCTACATACACAGGCTAACTGCTGTACTTTGGTTCTGGGGTGTCCCAGGGAATTGTACATTAGAAAACAGCATAACAAATGCCAGAGAACTTGCAGCCTGGAAGAGCTAACACAAGAAACAAGAAATGTATTACATAACAAATGCCAGAGAACTTGCAGCCTGGAAGAGCTAACACAAGAAACACAAGAAATGTATTACATAACAAATGTCAGAGAACTTGCAGCCTGGAAGAGCTAACACAAGAAACAAGAAATGTATTACATAACAAATGCCAGAGAACTTGCAGCCTGGAAGAGCTAACACAAGAAACACAAGAAATGTATTACATAACAAATGCCAGAGAACTTGCAGCCTGGAAGAGCTAACACAAGAAACAAGAAATGTATTACATAACAAATGCCAGAGAACTTGCAGCCTGGAAGAGCTAACACAAGAAACACAAGAAATGTATTACATAACAAATGTCAGAGAACTTGCAGCCTGGAAGAGCTAACACAAGAAACAAGAAATGTATTACATAACAAATGCCAGAGAACTTGCAGCCTGGAAGAGCTAACACAAGAAACACAAGAAATGTATTACATAACAAATGCCAGAGAACTTGCAGCCTGGAAGAGCTAACACAAGAAACACAAGAAATGTATTACATAACAAATGCCAGAGAACTTGCAGCCTGGAAGAGCTAACACAAGAAACAAGAAATGTATTACATAACAAATGCCAGAGAACATGCAGCCTGGAAGAGCTAACACAAGAAACAAGAAATGTATTACATAACAAATGCCAGAGAACTTGCAGCCTGGAAGAGCTAACACAAGAAACACAAGAAATGTATTACATAACAAATGCCAGAGAACTTGCAGCCTGGAAGAGCTAACACAAGAAACACAAGAAATGTATTACATAACAAATGCCAGAGAACTTGCAGCCTGGAAGAGCTAACACAAGAAACACAAGAAATGTATTACATAACAAATGCCAGAGAACTTGCAGCCTGGAAGAGCTAACACAAGAAATGTATTATACTATATAGAAGAAAGAACATTATATCATCATCAGCTGCCAAATGGACCATGAAGATTCGCTCCAATGGATCTCTAACGTCTTCTGTCTCTTTGTCTTGATAGTGCGCTCTGATAGACTCTCATATCCATTTCTTGATGTTATCTTCCCACTTATAGCGCTGTTTTCCTCTTGCACATTAGCCTTCATCTATTCTTCTATTATGGTCTTCAGTGTCCGGTGTTATATCTTTTTACGTGACCAGAAATATTTAGACTGTCTAATTATGATCTCCTTCATTAATTCTCTATTCGATGTAACTCCATTGCATTTTATAGGGTATTTACATGGTAAGGCACAATCTCTTGCACAGTAGCCGGTAATTATCTTCCTTCTATGCCCTGATATACCTCTAGTGTGCCACAAACTTTACTGTTTTTCTTTGTGAGCCATCGATCTGTTCAGATTCCTCCACCTCACTCACTAACTTAGTCTCTGTGCACTAGGGATGAACATTCCCTTAAGAAGGATGACTCCTTCCTTGCTCATGTAGTTTAGTGAGTCAACAAAAAACCATTTACACAATTTATAACCTATGTGGGGTTGAACTGGTATTCCATGCACTGGATAAACACCTGATTTCTGGTGCATGTACCAAAAATCAACCAGCCAGCTCAGATAATAACTCGGCAAAATAATAACATTATCAGAATGAATGGTTGAAATATGGTTTCTATTATTGTGGTGATGAATAGCATTTGTAATATGTAAACAGGAACTCAGTAATAACTGTACAAAATGGATTCAAAATAATACTTAATTTTGTAGCTAAATTTGAGAGAGATGCTATTTATTTGTGTTTTCACTACAGTACAGTATGTATATACATGCAATCTTTGTTCTGGAATCTCCAGGGTAAAAGAGGTGGGGGAACACTGAGAAGAGAACTAGGGATGAAGAAGACCTTGATCTGATGGCACTAGACAGGAAAGCTTGGCATCTGCTAGTTGAAGGTTTATGCTCCATAGGGAGATGACAAGTGATGAATGATTGAATATACAAGCAAAAAACATGCCCTTTTTTGGGGTTCTATGCCTAGAGTAATCTGAGGGTTTACCAGAGGACCTGGCACATCTCCAAGGGGTACTCGGTCAAAAAAAGATTGAGAGTCACTGCTGCTGTTGTTTAATTAGAGGTGCAGAGCTTTTCGCTCTTTTATAGCCAATACCAAGCTGAGAACTCCATGGTAATATCTACACTGTAGATCTAGGTTTTTCCTGTGGCTTTTCTAACATTTTGAAATGTGTAAAGTTGAAGTCATGAGCTCCAGTTTCTCCAGCTTAGCTTACATTTAAAGGATCATCACATCTGGTCCTAACCTAGGAGGAAGAAGCGTGTGGCATACTGTGCATTCCCTGCCATCCAAGGGGGCTCTCCAAATATGCAGAGCTAAAATACTGTGCTCTGGTTCTGGGCTCTCCAAAGGAATTGTCATGTCCTACACAGGGCCACTTCTCTGCTCATCCTGCGTATAATGGGGTCCATAGTGAGATACTACTGCATGCAGCTGACCAGGTAAATGCCAGAGTTACATCTGGACCTCTCCAAGTTTAGTATGCAATGCTCAGTTCTCAACATGTACAGAGGGAATCCCTGGAAGTATATGGATGATGTCTAGAATCAATGAGGGTGTAATCAGTCTTGTGGGCAGAGGTTCACATCCACATCTATATACTGTAGCATTGTGCTCCAGACATGCCTCTGTGCATGAGCCACTGATGTAAAACTGTGGTTGAAGTTGGATCAACATATATTTACATGCTTTTCATATATCATCATCACCATCATCATTTTCCTTTGCACTGCTTTTCAAGCATGGAGCCACCACTACAGCTGGTCTGTAGTAAGCCTGCATGAAGCAGTCACACGCTCTTGCAGCGGGGATTTCAGTGGAAATTTGATTTACATGAGGTTGCCAGCCCAATGCTTTCTGCCATATACAAGGGGATTGACATAAGGCTGGGGCCTGACCATGAAGGAGTCACAGGAGGAAGATAAAATTTGGCACATTTAAAGTTCATCATATGTGCACTAAATGTGTAAAGTACGCGTTTGTTTCTTCAATGGGTTTTCCCGCTACGGTGCACGGCGCAATGTACCCTATTGACCGGATCTGCTGCTCCAAAGATTTGACAAAACAATGGAAAAGAAGGAGGCCAGAGCTGTGATAAAATTTCTGATGTTTCAGGGAAAAACACCTACAGAAATACACAGGGAGATGGAACCAGTGTTTCGTGATTCTTGTCCTTCATATACTTCGGTAAAAAACTGGTGTCAACAGTTTAAGTGCGGCCGCTCAAATGTTGCTGATCTGCCAAGATTTGGTAGACCAGCCTCAGAGTGCAACGATGAAAATGCAACAAGAGTGAAGAAAATCATTGACCAGGATCAAAACTAGATTAAATTAAACTAGATTTAATCTAGTTTTACTCTATGATAGGTAACTCTTTACAGAGCGATACAACAGGAAGCAATCTGATCGGGGGGACTTCTTCTGATGATCAGATTGCTTCCTGTTGTATCGCTCTGTAAAGAGTTTCCTATCATAGAGTAAAACTAGATTAAATAACAGTTTATAGAATTTTACACAACAGACTGAACATGAGAAAAGTGTGTGCATGCTGGGTTCCGCGACTGTTGACATGTGAACAGAAGCAAACGAGGGTAAATTGCTGTCAACAGTTGCTCAAAAAGTGTCAGTCAAAAAATTTTTTGGAGACCATGGTGACAGTAGATGAGACTTGGGTACACCATTATGACCCCGAATCCAAAATTGCCAACATGCAATGGAAAACCCCGGGCTCCCCAACACCTGTCAAGCTGAGAGTGCAGAAATCTGCAGGAAAAGTGATGCTGACTGTTTTTTGGGACGGCAAAGGTGTCCTTTTGAAAGATTATCTGCCTCGTGGGAACACAGTTAATGGACACTACTATGCAGATCTTCTCACAAAACTAAGAAAGGTTGTGACCAGGAAATGAGGGATAACGCGCACTCAAAATCTTCCTTTGCTTCAAGACAACGCGCCCTCTCACAAAGCACGGCTTGTGCAGCTAGCAGCCAACGATTTGAATATTGAAATTCTTGCAAACCCACCATATTCTCCAGATTTGGCTCCATCAGACTTTTTTCTATTCCCAAATCTTAAAAAACAGCTAAAAGGAAATCATTTTGACAGCAATGAAGAGGTTATACTGGCATGTGATGACTGGTTTAGTTTGAAAAATAGGGTGTTCTACTCCCAAGGTCTTTTCAAGGTCAAGCAGAAGTGTGTCAATTCAGACGGTGGCTATATTGAAAAGGAATAAACACTATACAAAATTTCAGCTCTCTGTGACATGTCCTTCATGGTCAGGCCCAAGACTTATGTCAATCCTTGTACAATGTCTCTTTTGTAATCTGAGTTATGTTTTGACAGAGGGCAGTGCTATCGTGGGATCTGTCGGAACTTCTGTGAGATTAAGTCAATCAAGGAAGGAACCAATATCAGGGGATGCTCATGCCAAACGAATGGTTTGTTCTTGTTGCCAGTTTGTAATAAACTAAAAAAAAACTGTATTCTTCTGTTCTCTTGTTAGCTCCTTATGGAGCATAGAGCCACCAGTGCAGCTGGTCCCCTTACAGGAACTCTGTATCCTTGTGGTTCTTGTAGTGGAGGTTTATTAAGCAATTTATTTAACAGGATGAGGTTTCTAGTCACATGCACAACCTCATATTCGTTGTCTCTTCTGTTATGCCTGAGGTGGAGTAGTCCTGGTTTTTCCTTGCCCCATCAGAGACCCCACTAGGAATTATGGAGGACAAACAAACTTTATTGTTGATTTAAAAAACATGTTTTTTTTCTCTTTCTTATATTGTCTTGAAGCTGTCTTCTGTCTGTAAACACAAATGCTCTGGCACACAAAACAGGACCATCCTAATGGTGTCAAAGCCTTGCTAGGTACTTAGGAATGTCACATGTCAAATGAAGCTTGTGTAATGTTTCACACTAAGGAATATTTTCCTGTTCACCAATAATGCCAAAAAGTTATAAGTACAAAGAGTAGTATGAAAGGGCAAATGAAAACCAGTTTGTTTACAGACTATGAACATCCTTCTTTGTACTGATTTCCTATACCAGGCACAATACATACAATCTGAATAGTAAATTATGTTTTCTTTTCTATAAACTAAGGCTGGGATGGATTTGAAAAATCTTAATCGGTTAATCTAATGTCTTTAATCAAAGATTAATCGATCAATTTTGAATAATTTGATAAATAATAAAAAAATTAATAAATTATTTATTTTTTTAAATCACCAAGGAATTTATTTTCCTTGTTACAAGGTAACATTCATCATCATGTGACGTATTCTTTCCAGAACGTTGTCTCCATTACAGCTGCTGCTCTGAACACATCACGATTCTGGGCAAGTCGACCTGCATCAGCCAAAGACAAGTTCAGACTCTCTGTGATGTCCTGGGTCCACCGTCGTCTAGGTCGACCCCTTCCCCTTTTTCCAGGGACCATGCCTTCCATCACTGTTTTTTCCAGACTATTATGTCTTTTTATATGACCGAAAAATTTCAGCTTCCTTATTGCGATGATATTTAGGAGCCAATGTTCCTGTACGTTTAGTGAGTGCAGTACTTCTCTGTTGGTCTTTTTTTCTGTCCAGGGTATTCTCAACATCCTTCTGTAGCATTTCATTTCGAATGATGTAATCTTGTTTGCAACTGTTTTATTGAGTGTCCAAGTCTCGCAGCCGTATGTTGCTACTGGGAATATACATGCTCTGATCAGTTGTAACTTTGTTTCTTTGCTTGTGCCTTGCCATAGGTTTTTCATCTATATTAGTTTATGTGAAGCAATTGCAAGTCTTCTTTTAATTTCTACTGCACAGTCGCCAGAGCTGTTGATGATTGATCCTAACTATTCGAATTCATTAACACTTTCCAGTTCTTCGTTATCAATTTCAATTTCTGGTTTGGTCTTTACTTTGTCTGTTGTCAATACTTTGGTCTTCGTGGTGTTTAGGTATAGATTCTGGGCCTCGCTGTGTTTTTTGGTGGACAGAATTAATTGTTCAAGTCCTTCTGGGTTGGTCGATAGGAGGACTGTGTCGTCAGCATATCTGATTTCCGGGATCTGGTATCCGCCGATGTTAAATGAGTCAAACTCTGTGTGTTCTTGGTCATCTCTTACGTTTCTCATGATATTCTCGGCATAAATGTTAAACAGGTAAGGGGAAAGGGTACAGCCTTGTCTTACTCCTTTCTGTACTTCAAACCATTCTGATGTTTCCTCCTCTATTCTTACGGCTGCCTGTTGTTCTTGGTACAGCAGTGTGATGAGTTGTATAAGGTGGTTTGGAAATCCCATATTTTTCATAATAGCCCATAACTGCTGATGTTGTACACAATCGAAAGCTTTGGTGTAATCAATGAAACAAGTATGTAGGTCAACGTTGAATTCTCTACACTTTTCTATGATGATCCTCATGTTGAATATATGATCTCTAGTGCCTCTACCTGGTCGAAAACCCACCTGTACTTCGTTTATTTCTGTTTCTAGCTTTTGTTGCATCCTTTTCATTATGATTTGTAACAGTATTTTGCTGGCATGGTTTATAAGAGCTATAGTTCTGTAGTTTGTGCACAGTTTCAGGTTGCCATTTTTTGGCAAGGGTATGTAAATTGATTTTTTCAAGGTAACATTGTCCTTGAAATATAATAAAAATACTGACAAGTAACAACCAAACAATTGATTATTATTGACCATACTTGCCAAATTGCATATCACAAAACTGTAATATAGTAAATGCTCTAGCAATTAAGACAAAAAGTTAACTATTATTATTTTTTATTGGTAAAAATGGAATAATTGATTAAAATTTGTTTTATAAATTAATCGATTAAAATTTGTTTAGTGATTTATTAATGAATCTTTAAAGATCACAGCCCTACTGTAAACATAAACATCATGCAGCTGTGTTGCTTTTATAATCATCATCATCTCCTTATTTACTTCATATTGAGTCACAACTGTAGCCAGCCCACTTGTAGCCAGCCCACTTGTAGCAAGCCCACTTGTAGCAAGCCTTTGTCAAAGCCCATTCTCCCGTAGTAGTGGTTTCCTTAGCAATTTGTTTGACATGATGACATTGCCAGACCCATGCAGGATCTCATGTCAGTCACCTTGTTTGAGATGATGACATTGCCAGACCCATGCATGATCTCATGTCAGTCACCTTGTTTGACATGATGACATTGCCAGACCCATGCATGATCTCATGTTAGTCACCTTGTTTGACATGATGACATTGCCAGACCCATGCATGATCTCATGTTAGTCACCTTGTTTGACATGATGACATTGCCAGACCCATGCATGATCTCATGTCAGTCACCTTGTTTGACATGATGACATTGCCAGACCCATGCATGATCTCATGTCAGTCACCTTGTTTGACATGATGACATTGCCAGACCCATGCAGGATCTCATGTTAGTCACCTTGTTTGACATGATGACATTGCCAGACCCATGCATGATCTCATGTCAGTCACCTTGTTTGACATGATGACATTGCCAGACCCATGCATGATCTCATGATTGTCACCTTGTTTGACATGATGACATTGCCAGACCCATGCATGATCTCATGTCAGTCAACTTGCTTGACATGATGACATTGCCAGACCCATGCATGATCTCATGTCAGTCACCTTGTTTGACATGATGACATTGCCAGACCCATGCATGATCTCATGTCAGTCACCTTGTTTGACATGATGACATTGCCAGACCCATGCATGATCTCATGTTAGTCACCTTGTTTGACATGATGACATTGCCAGACCCATGCATGATCTCATGTCAGTCACCTTGTTTGACATGATGACATTGCCAGACCCATGCATGATCTCATGTCAGTCACCTTGTTTGACATGATGACATTGCCAGACCCATGCATGATCTCATGTCAGTCACCTTGTTTGACATGATGACATTGCCAGACCCATGCATGATCTCATGTTAGTCACCTTGTTTGACATGATGACATTGCCAGACCCATGCATGATCTCATGTTAGTCACCTTGTTTGACATGATGACATTGCCAGACCCATGCATGATCTCATGTCAGTCACCTGGTTTGACATGATGACATTGCCAGACCCATGCATGATCTCATGTTAGTCACCTTGTTTGACATGATGACATTGCCAGACCCATGCATGATCTCATGTTAGTCACCTTGTTTGACATGATGACATTGCCAGACCCATGCATGATCTCATGTTAGTCACCTTGTTTGACATGATGACATTGCCAGACCCATGCATGATCTCATGTTAGTCACCTTGTTTGACATGATGACATTGCCAGACCCATGCATGATCTCATGTCAGTCACCTTGTTTGACATGATGACATTGCCAGACCCATGCATGATCTCATGTCAGTCACCTTGTTTGACATGATGACATTGCCAGACCCATGCATGATCTCATGTCAGTCACCTTGTTTGACATGATGACATTGCCAGACCCATGCATGATCTCATGTTAGTCACCTTGTTTGACATGATGACATTGCCAGACCCATGCATGATCTCATGTTAGTCACCTTGTTTGACATGATGACATTGCCAGACCCATGCATGATCTCATGTTAGTCACCTGGTATGACATGATGACATTGCCAGACCCATGCATGATCTCATGTTAGTCACCTTGTTTGACATGATGACATTGCCAGACCCATGCATGATCTCATGTTAGTCACCTTGTTTGACATGATGACATTGCCAGACCCATGCATGATCTCATGTTAGTCACCTTGTTTGACATGATGACATTGCCAGACCCATGCATGATCTCATGTTAGTCACCTGGTATGACATGATGACATTGCCAGACCCATGCATGATCTCATGTTAGTCACCTTGTTTGACATGATGACATTGCCAGACCCATGCATGATCTCATGTCAGTCATTTGGTATGACATGATGACATTGCCAGACCCACGCATGATCTCTTGTTAGTCACCTTGTTTGACATGATGACATTGCCAGACCCATGCATGATCTCATGTTAGTCACCTTGTTTGATATGATGACATTTCCAGACCCATGCATGATCTCATGTTAGTCACCTTGTTTGACATGATGACATTGCCAGACCCATGCATGATCTCGTGTTAGTCACCTTGTTTGACATGATGACATTGCCAGACCCATGCATGATCTCATGTCAGTCACCTTGTATGACATGATGACATTGCCAGACCCATGCATGATCTCATGTTAGTCACCTTGTTTGACATGATGACATTGCCAGACCCATGCATGATCTCATGTCAGTCACCTTGTTTGACATGATGACATTGCCAGACCCATGCATAATCTCATGTTAGTCACCTGGTATGACATGATGACATTGCCAGACCCATGCATGATCTCATGTTAGTCACCTTGTTTGACATGATGACATTGCCAGACCCATGCATGATCTCATGTTAGTCACCTTGTTTGATAGATGACATTGCCAGACCCATGCATGATCTCATGTCAGTCACCTTGTTTGACATGATGACATTGCCAGACCCATGCATGATCTCATGTTAGTCACCTTGTTTGACATGATGACATTGCCAGACCCATGCATGATCTCATGTTCATCACCTTGTTTGACATGATGACATTGCCAGACCCATGCATGATCTCATGTCCGTCACCTTGTTTGACATGATGACATTGCCAGACCCATGCATGATCTCATGTTAGTCACCTTGTTTGACATGATGACATTGCCAGACCCATGCATGATCTCATGTTCGTCACCTTGTTTGACATGATGACATTGCCAGACCCATGCATGATCTCATGTCCGTCACCTTGTTTGACATGATGACATTGCCAGACCCATGCATGATCTCATGTTAGTCACCTTGTTTGACATGATGACATTGCCAGACCCATGCATGATCTCATGTCAGTCACCTTGTTTGACATGATGACATTGCCAGACCCATGCATGATCTCATGTCAGTCACCTTGTTTGACATGATGACATTGCCAGACCCATGCATGATCTCATGTTTCTCAGTACGTCACCTTGTTTGACATGATGACATTGCCAGACCCATGCATGATCTCATGTCAGTCACCTTGTTTGACATGATGACATTGCCAGACCCATGCATGATCTCATGTCAGTCACCTTGTTTGACATGATGACATTGCCAGGCCCATGCATGATCTCATGTTAGTCACCTTGTTTGACATGATGACATTGCCAGACCCATGCATGATCTCATGTTAGTCGCCTTGTTTGACATGATGACATTGCCAGACCCATGCATGATCTCGTGTTCGTCACCTTGTTTGACATGATGACATTGCCAGACCCATGCATGATCTCATGTCCGTCACCTTGTTTGACATGATGACATTGCCAGACCCATGCATGATCTCATGTTAGTCACCTTGTTTGACATGATGACATTGCCAGACCCATGCATGATCTCATGTTAGTCACCTTGTTTGACATGATAACATTGCCAACCCATGCATGATCTCATGTTAGTCACCTTGTTTGACATGATGACATTGCCAGACCCATGCATGATCTCATGTTAGTCACCTTGTTTGACATGATGATATTTCCAGACCCATGCAAGATCTCATGTTAGTCACCTTGTTTGACATGATGACATTGCCAGACCCATGCATGATCTCATGTCAGTCACCTTGTATGACATGATGACATTGCCAGACCAATGCATGATCTCATGTCAGTCACCTTGTATGACATGATGACATTGCCAGACCCATGCATGATCTCATGTCAGTCACCTTGTTTGACATGATGACATTTCCAGACACATGCATGATCCCATGTCAGTCACCTTGTGTGACATGATGACATTTCCAGACCCATGCATGATCTCATGTCAGTCACCTTGTTTGACATAATGACATTTCCAGACCCATGCATGATCTCACCTTGTTTGACATGATGACATTACCAGACCCATGCATAATCTCAACTTGTATGACATGATGACTTTGCCAGACCCATGCATGATCTCAACTTGTTTGACATGATGACATTTCCAGACCCATACATGATCTCACCTTGTATGACATGATGACATTGCCAGACCCATGCATGATCTCACCTTGTTTGACATGATGACATTGCCAGACCCATGCATGATCTCACCTTGTATGACATGATAACTTTGCCAGACCCATGCATGATCTCACCTAGTTTGACATGATGACATTGCCAGACCCATGCATGATCTCACCTTGTTTGACATGATGACATTGCCAGACCCATGCATGATCTCACCTTGTTTGACATGATGACATTGCCAGACCCATGCATGATCTCACCTTGTTTGACATGATGACATTGCCAGACCCATGCATGATCTCACCTTGTTTGACATGATGACATTGCCAGACCCATGCATGATCTCACCTTGTTTGACATGATGACATTGCCAGACCCATGCATGATCTCACCTTGTTTGACATGATGACATTGCCAGACCCATGCATGATCTCACCTTGTTTGACATGATGACATTGCCAGACCCATGCATGATCTCACCTTGTATGACATGATGACATTGCCAGACCCATGCATGATCTCACCTTGTTTGACATGATGACATTGCCAGACCCATGCATGATCTCACCTTGTTTGACATGATGACATTGCCAGACCCATGCATGATCTCACCTTGTTTGACATGATGACATTGCCAGACCCATGCATGATCTCACCTTGTTTGACATGATGACATTGCTAGACCCATGCATGATCTCACCTTGTTTGACATGATGACATTGCCAGACCCATGCATGATCTCACCTTGTATGACATGATGACATTGCCAGACCCATGCATGATCTCACCTTGTATGACATGATGACATTGCCAGACCCATGCATGATCTCACCTTGTTTGACATGCTTGATGGAACAGGTGTCTTATTCTTTCTGTGCCTCCTTAGAGAGCCCTGGCCTACGCAGGGCTTGCTGCTTATAAACAGCCCTATAATCCAGGGATGCCAGTAATGACATTTGTTAATTGCTTCTCTCCAGCAGTTATAGTGCTCTGCTCTGTGCTCCAGCTCAAATTATTGTATTTGAAAACAAACAAAAAACTTTACATTAATACTTCGAAACAAAAAATCTTTTATTTATTCAAGAATTGTCAAATTTTTTTTTTTTAAATTTAGCGTATGCCAACTATTACTTGAGGCGGGAATCTCCGGTTAGTATATCTAACCTGAGACTGATTTTTATGTGAGTATCCCTTTTACCCCTGTACAACGACAGGTGTCCACTGGCCATTCAGACAGATACTCGCCGTCTTCGGAGGGTACTCATTAGAGCTGAGTCAGCTCAGGAGCTGTTCAGGTTATTCCAGTCTCTGGTAGATGACACTGCTTCAAATGTCTTCACCAGGGCTCGAATTAATCCGGTCCAAGTCTCGGTCGATGACACTCTTTCAAATGTACTCGCCCGGGCTTGAACCTGGATCTCCCGATCGCCAGCGCAGTGTGGTGATTATTACACCAGCACGGCTCCCGAATTGTCAAATTAAAAATATAATAAGAAATTAACCTGCGTTTTAAATTTTTTTAAATACCTGTCAAATACCATATCTCGTTTCTATGCATTTAGTATAATATCATCCATTTTATAAACTATTTCGTTTCTATACATTTAGTATAATATCATCCTTTTCAGAAACTATTTCATTTCTATAAATTTAGTATAATATCATCTGTTTTAGAAACTATTTCATTTCTACACATTTAGTATAATTTCATCCATTTTAGAAACTGTATTTTATTTCTATTCATTTAGTATAATATCATCCACTTTAGAAACTGTATTTCATGTCTATACATTAAGTATAATATCCTCCATTTTAGAAATTGTATTTAATTTCTGTAAATTTAGTATAATATCATCTATTTTAAGAACTGAATTCCATGTCTGTACATTTAGTTATAATATCATCCATTTTAGGAACTGTATTCCATTTCTGTACATTTAGTTATAATATCATCCATGTTAGAAACTGTATTCCATTTCTGTACATTTAGTATAATATCATCCATGTTAGATTAAACATGAAAAAAAGAAAGAGTAAAAAAAAAGAAACTGGAGCAGTCAAGATTTTCTATGCTCCGACGTGCTGCACCCCTGTTCCATGCTGCAGCTCTGGGATCTGCTCCAAAGCCCTGCTTTATCACTGTTAAGCCTGTACTTTTAATTCACTTTTTTTGTTTGTGTACAGTAATGAAGCAAAGTTATGTTTGCATGTTAGGCTGGTTATCTGAGCTCTTCTGAGTTGTATTTTTACGATCTGACTCATTAGATGTTTTTTGATGCCCTGAATGTTACTCAGGACTAGAAGTCAAGTAATCCATGTGTTACAGGGACCATGGAAGGGAGCAAAGAATAGTAACAATGTAGCCAACCAGGCATGTCGTAAAAAGTGACTAAGGAGGGTTGGACATGGGGCTGGTAACCTCATCCTGTGAAAAATCCTTACCACAAAAAGTTCAAAAAAAAAAAATATGAATGTCAAAGCAGTGCATCTGTTTTTTTTTTCCTCCTGGAGGTATGTAATTAAAACTCTAAACAAGAAATTGACAACAGGTTATTGTTTGGCTCTATAACTTTCAGAATTAAAAAAAAAAGCACTATTGTAAAATTGTTGACTTCAAAACAAAGGTGCATGTTGAGAATATATGTCAACATAAAAAAGGAGCATATTGAGATTGTATTTAGGCTCTGAAATAATCCGTGGAAAAACATAAACACTGCATCTGTTCAATATACCTGTTTGTTTTCTCTTGAGGTCAACTCTAGTCAACAGTAGTTCTATATATCTGTTTGTTTTCTCTTCAGGTCAACTCTAGTCAACAGTAGTTGTTCCATACACCTATTTGTTTTCTCATGAGGTCAACAGTAGTTGTTCTATATACCTGTTTGTTTTCTCTTGAGGTCAACTCTAGTCAACAGTAGTTGGATTAAATATATTTTGACAGTACAATACATCTGTGAATTTTTTTTTATAATAAAGTTTTGGCGAGGCGCATCCTGTTCAACCTAGTCGGTTATATATTTGGACATGCGCCAGGAGGAAAAAAAAACAGATGCACTGCTTTGACATTCATTTTTTTTTTTTGGGAACTTTTTGTGGTAAGGATTTTTCACAGGATGAGGTTACCAGCCCCATGTCCAACCCTCCTTAGTCACTTTTTACGACATGCCTGGTTGGCTACATTGTTACTATTCTTTGCTCCCTTCCATGGTCCCTGTAACACATGGATTAGGAAGACATGGCATGAACATGAGCTGCTGGCACATGACAGAAAGACTTGGCATGAACTTGAGCTGCTGGCACATGACAGAAAGACTTGGCATGAACTTGAGCTGCTGGCACATGACAGAAGGACTTGGCAAGAACTTGAGCTGCTGGCACATGACAGAAGGACTTGGCATGAACTTGAGCTGCTGGCACATGACAGAAGGACTTGGCATGAACGTGAGCTGCTGGCACATGACAGAAGGACTTGGCATGAACTTGAGCTGCTGGCACATGACAGAAGGACTTGGCAAGAACTTGAGCTGCTGGCACATGACAGAAGGACTTGGCATGAACTTGAGCTGCTGGCACATGACAGAAGGACTTGGCATGAACTTGAGCTGCTGGCACATGACAGAAGGACTTGGCATGAACTTGAGCTGCTGGCACATGACAGAAGGACTTGGCAAGAACTTGAGCTGCTGGCACATGACAGAAGGACTTGGCAAGAACTTGAGCTGCTGGCACATGACAGAAGGACTTGGCAAGAACTTGAGCTGCTGGCACATGACAGAAGGACTTGGCAAGAACTTGAGCTGCTGGCACATGACAGAAGGACTTGGCATGTATTTGTTGGCCTGTGCTCCTAGGGGATCTATAGGGTATTGATATGGTTTCCTACCAAGAAGGTCAAGGTCATAAGTTTAATGGTATCTCCTGTAACTTTTAATATCCTCAACAGATAAAGGTGCAGCTTGCAAGTTTTGCTGCTTTGATAACTCAGTACGTACAAACCCTGGTCCATGTCTGGTGCATTCCAATCGTAGCTTACCAGACGGTAGATCGTGTTACTTAGGCTTCTGTAAGGTATGTTCATGAGTGTATTTTAGCAGATTTTGCCCATTTTAAATATTTCATGATTTTTTTTCTTAAACTGTAATTGCTTATCGTCCATATATTTTTGTTTGTGTCTCAGCTGGGGCCATTCCATATAATTCAAATTGTTACAGAAAGAGCATGCGAATGCTTGGTCCAGGCTTCCTACAACGGGACCAGTAGTGGCTCTGTGCCTCACTAAGAGCGCAATAGAAAATGATGAATGTAGGGGCATTCATAAATACCTCATGCTGAGAGAGGTAGGGGGTTAACGTCTACATGAAGTTGGAGGGCATGACCGGTGAAAGAAGCTGGTGGATGGCTGCAGGACATGGTGATTCCTTGGGAACCCAGAACCAGAGCACAGTATTTTTCCCCTGCATATAACGGGGAATACACTGCATGCCAATTCCGCGGCCCCCCCCCCCCCCCATCCCAAATCTCCTAGATTGAAACCAAATGTAAGGATCCTTTAAATGCCTTCTAATCCAGGATAGAGTACCCAGAATAGAGTACCCAGGATAGAGTACCCAGAATAGAGTACCCAGGATAGAGTACCCAGGATAGAGTACCCAGGATAGAGTACCCAGGATAGAGTACCCAGGATAGAGTACCCAGGATAGAGTACCCAGGATAGAAACTGAAGCCTATGACTCAACTCAAATGTTGGAATGGCAAAAAGCACAGAGAAAAGCTAAATCTACAATACAGATAATAAGAAGGATTCTTTAAACCGATGTTTGGGCTACCTTGGGCTTTATCCAAAAACCAAAAAAAATCTGATTTCTGAAATATGGCTGTCACCAAGCATTTCAGATTCTGGGTTACGGACCTGTACCTTATGTGTGGGTGAGATGGTGTAAAAGTGTGTGTTTTTTTTTCTTGGCTGATGTTGAGGATCATGTCTTTTGGTGTGAAATGTTAGAAACTTCAGGGTGATGCGTTTCCCTCTTTGCTACCTTTGCGTTCCCTAATTCAGGGGCAGAGTCAAGTACTAATTTACAGCTGGGTAAATAGGAGCATTACACCATCATAATCTCATATATTTTGGTACATTGTGCTCTTAGGTATATATTTCATCAGTTCAAAGCTGTTTATCGTACTTAATTATGTCATTCCTATCCATTTTTTATTTTCTTTCTCAACATTTTGAATTGAGAAACGGACACTCTGTCCTCTAAGGCATCAACTTGAATATATTGAAAGAAAGCAATGGTTAGCCTGAGGCTGTTGGTATCTCCGTACAGTTTTTTTCAGGAATGGTACTGGTGATGGCCATATTCACTTTCTCTGTTCCTCATATGTTTGTCACCTTTGAAGTAGATGTTCAACAATACTAAATCTAGAACTGTTACTTACATTCAGTATTTGTTCTCTGTTGGAAGACATTATCTGGAACATCTGAAGTAGATGTTCAACAGTCATTTTATAGGTGCCACAGTTGCACTCATCAGTAGTTTCTATCTTCAACTTGTTGAATAAATGATCTCTTAATATGTTGTGGCCAGTGCAAAGTCTGAAGATTACCACTTGTTCACTTCTGCTTAGCTGGGATTATGCTTCTTGAACGGGAAAAGAGATACAATCAAGTTTCAATCTGCCAGGGCAAAAAAGAGCTTTGGGAACAGCTGGACGAAGCCTTGTCAAAAGAGTTGAATAACAACCTGAAGCACATTACCTTGGAGAGAAAGCTGGAAATCTTCGGCAACATAATATATCTTCACTGTTACAAAGTGTTTGGAGTCAGGAGGCAGTAGAAAGTAACCCACCACAAAAAAGTAGAAGACAAATCAGAATAGAAGAGATCAGGAAACAGAAGAAGCATGCCTGAAAACAGTGCAAGAAGGCAGTGGACACAGATAAGGAAGGATTACGACAGGTTTGGGAGCACCTGAAAGGTCAACATGATGCTCTTTGATGAATTCAACACCAAGCCCTCAACAATGCAAGAAATAGAAAGCATTGTCCAGAAAGTATGGTGCAAGTGAGGTCCTAATGGTGTCTCATATGTTGTGTATAAGAGATATCCTGAAGTTCTGAAAAGGCTGCTCAGTTTGCTGAAACATGCTTGGAAAAACCATCTTGTAAGCAAAAAATGGAGAAAGGCTAATGGAGTCTACATCCCGAAGGAACAAAATTCCACAGACATCTGTCAGTTCTGGCCAATTTCATTACTTAATGTGGAAGGGAAGATATTCTTCTCAGTGATGGCTAAAAGGCTCACCATATATATCTGGAGAATGGATACACTAACACTACCATCTGGAAAGGAGGTATCCTAGGTACCCAGAGTGTCTAGAGCGTGCCACAATGATCTGGGAAGCAAAAGCTATAGAGAAAAATCTCTCTAATACTATTCGTAAACAAATTCACGAGGAAATGGCTAGAAGTACCACCGGGTCTGTCAGACGTAGCACAGTACTGCAAGAAGGCAAAGCTTGTGCTTCCCTTCAGGTCAGTTGTTGAAGAATCCAAAGCAGGAAAGGCAAGGCTCACAATGATGCTGTGTGAGTCAGCAGATGACGCAGTTAAGTCCATTCTGCCCACACTGAAAACGAAGGAAGTGGAAAGAGGATGAAGCTGTTGGTGCTGCCCAAGAGTCGCTCAAGCTGAGGGAGGTAATCGGATACACAGATGAGTAGACGGGGATTTGGCCAGGGTGACATCCGCTGGTGGTCAAAGGCATCAAACAGGGAACGTAAAGATATGGCAATGTAGGAGATACGAGGAGCTGAGAATGATAAGAGGATGCTAAAAGTGGTGCAGCAGGCCCAACAAGGCAAATGGACTACATGGGAAGGAGCCCTGCAAAGGTCCTTGACATGGAATGATATATGGCACCTCTTAGTCTCAGCTTCATTATCAGATCAATGTATTACCTCCTGCCATCGTCTGCAAACCTTGTGAAATGGGGAAAGTCTTCTTCTTCTTCTTCGTTCGTCCTGAAAAGGACGGTGGTTGCGTTGTGTCTGTTTACGCCTAAGCTGTGATATCTGCACCTTTCGGTCGACACATCCGACTTCTGCACGGCATTTTTTAGGACCGGGTTTGCCTTCCCATTTCGATCCACACTCGCTCAGCCAGCCTGCACAGCTGCAGACTGTTTCCAGGACCACCACGTGGAGGTGGAGTGCGGTCTTGACCAGCTCTGGTTCGCTGGTCCTGACGCAGGCAGTCAAACTATGAGTCGCTGACTGCGGTCTCTATTGCTGCGTCTTGAGGTCCCGGGGAAAGTCTGATGATGCTCTGTGCCCCCTGTGCCATGAGAGGCAGACACTTGAACACGTGCTCTCAGCTTACAAGGTGTCATTAGGGCAATGGTGATACATATGGCACCACAACAAAGAGCTAGCTGCAACAATAGACCTGGCAAGGGTGAAAGCGAACAGCAAAGTCAGACCAAGCACTGCAAATACATATTTTCTGAGAGCAGGAAAGTCAGCACATCCCAAACCAAGTAAATCAAGTAGCAGTTTACCATCTCTTCCTGATGGTTCACTGCAAGGGTCATAGCTGTTGAGTTGGGTGCAAGAGGTTTCGTTGCTGCCTCAGTGTATGGTCTGCCGAAACTGTTGGGGTTGAGAGGACAGTCAAAAACAAGAGCACTTAAGAGGCTCAGCAAAACTGCGGAAAAGGCATCGTGCTGACTGTGGAACAACTGCAGTGGACGATGGAATTCGAGACAGTAATTTGTTTTCAATATAGGGGTTACTTTCACAATTGCCTCCAGCTGGTAGAAAATAGCAGTGAATTTGAAAGCTGCAACCAAGGTGGAGTGGGTACAATTCTCTGCACTAGACAACAGGAGGCTGACACTTGGGAGTCATGACCTAAGTGGTGCCGTCCCCCAGAGTGTAAAGAAGGCTGAAACACTTGATTGAGATGGGTACTACTTCTGATGATCAAATTGCCTCCTGTTGTATCGCTGTGTATAGAGTTTCCTATCATCTGAATCATTTGTTTGATGGCCTGGATGCTCCGCTTCCCACTTGCTCCTGTATCTACTCTTGCTAAAAATCTTGGCCTCTTCATAAGTTATGCTTTTGTCAAGTTTGTACTTTGGAGTGTGCATACAAGCAAATCTAAACATGAACAAAATTAAAATTTTTTGTATTGCTGTGTTAAATTTGTATCTACAATTTTAACATTTTAAAATCTCCAGGCAGGTATTTGTGAGTCACATTCAGCGCCAACTGTTTTGAGATGGATCCGCTTCCTTCCTAATCTGAGTTCCGCAGATTTAGGTGAGGGTTTTATTACACAGCATTTAACAGTTTCTACCTTATTTGTGTATGATGTTGTGTGTCCTGTTTTGCTTTGCTGACATTTAGGATCATGTCTTGTGGTCTGAGAATTTGCTGACATTTAGGATCATGTCTCGTGGTGTGAGAAAAAAAAATAAAAAAAGATAGTCCCAAAGCAGACACTGCAGTAGGGGGGAGAATTGTTACAGACTTGGCTATACTAGGTTCAGTTTTTAATGAGGTTGATTGGCCAATTTCCTTCCTTGCTGCCTCTGCCTTCTCTAATTCAGGAGCAGGTTAGGTGCCTATGTACAGCTGGATAGACTGGAGCACTAATCTACCAGGTTTTGAACCTAAACACCAGTAATTTTGCAGCAACTACTCTCTGCTGTACACTCATTTATTCTAGTATTGACATCAGTCAAAAGAAATGGAATTCAGTGGACCCCGACTAATCATTTTGGGGATCTAAATTTTGCTGATGACCTTGATCTTCTGTCCCATAACCAGACGCAAGACAAAATGAAAATACTCAATGAGAGGTCAAAGCAAGAGGGTCTAAAAATACACAGGGAAAAGGTGAAGATAGTGCAGATAAATGCACAAAATGGTAACGCTGTTGCGCTTGAAGAAACATTGTTAGAAGGCTTAGAAGCATATATATATATATATCCTGGGGATCCAAGAACAAGGACTGCCTGGTAATGTTATCAACAGGTTTCCTCAACATGTGTCCTATCCAACATCTGCTTTTCATCTCTTGGTCCACTGACACGTCTGGTTCTTGTCATCTCTTGGTCCACTGACACTTGTCTGGTTCTTGTCATCTCTTGGTCATCCACTGACACTTGTCTGGTTCTTGTCATCTCTTGGTCATCCACTGACACTTGTCTGGTTCTTGTCATCTCTTGGTCGTTCACTGACACTTGTCTGGTTCTTGTCATCTCTTGGTCGTTCACTGACACTTGTCTGGTTCTTGTCATCTCTTGGTCCACCGACACTTGTCTGGTTCTTGTCATATCTTGGTCGTTCACTGACACTTCCCCAGTGTAAGGAAAACTCCTCTTGCTTATTCTCATTAATTAACCTGCCAAAGCATGATGGGAAATAATTATGCTGTACTCTTTCATCATGTCCAGACGATAGCACTAACCCTGTCCTAGGGTGGTCATAGATGATAGCACTAACCCTGTCCTAGGGTGGTCATAGACGATAGGACTAACCCTGTCCTAGGGTGGTCATAGACGATAGGACTAACCCTGTCCTAGGGTGGTCATAGACGATAGGACTAACCCTGTCCTAGGGTGGTCATAGACGATAGGACTAACCCTGTCCTAGGGTAGTCATAGACGATAGGACTAACCCTGTCCTAGGGTGGTCATAGACGATAGGACTAACCCTGTCCTAGGGTGGTCATAGACGATAGGACTAACCCTGTCCTAGGGTGGTCATAGATGATAGCACTAACCCTGTCCTAGGGTGGTCATAGACGATAGCACTAACCCTGTCCTAGGGTGGTCATAGATGATAGCACTAACCCTGTCCTAGGGTGGTCATAGACGATAGGACTAACCCTGTCCTAGGGTGGTCATAGACGATAGGACTAACCCTGTCCTAGGGTGGTCATAGACGATAGGACTAACCCTGTCCTAGGGTGGTCATAGACGATAGGACTAACCCTGTCCTAGGGTGGTCATATTGTTGTTCACAAAAAGAGGACATTTTCTGATTTAATGCAAAAAAAGAGGACAATAGAAGACACACAAAAAAAAGGACGGAAAAGAGGACTTATTAATTTCAATCTTTTAATGCATGACTGTCATGAACTATCGTTGGTTTTATAAAGGTTATCAAAATACAGATTATTGTCCTTTAAAATTTGTGTTTTTAAATCATTTTAACATAGAAAATTAACTTTCCACATATTAATCAGTATTGATAACATAATTATTATTATTTGTTTTTGCGGACATTATCTTCTTCAACAATTCATTACTTTATTTTAAATAATCATGGAATTGATAGCATGACACTTTAAAAAAAATTATATTGCAAAAGCAAAGTTCTTGTGAATCCACATTGAAACTGTTTCTGCCTGTTGTCCAGTGACTTTCAATCAAATTAAAAAAAAAAAAAAACCTGTTACGTTTGCATTCTCACCAGGCATTGCAAAGAAATATTGCGTAATCATTAAGAGTTCCTAATGAAATTCAATGTTTTCTGATTGTTTTAACAATTTGGTAGTTTTTTTATGTGCCTGCAGCTGCAAGGATCCTTCATCATTGATATTACTTTGAACAAATGTTGTCAGATTGTGAAGTTGATCAAACCACTTGCATCACAAAGTAAATGTTGCACAGAAGCTGGCACATCTTCCCATGTTAATATTAAATGTAACATTGTTCATAAAACATGTGTGTAATCTTCAAATGATTTCATCCATATCTCTGAGTCTTCTAGACAGCTGATATACAGACATTTATTATTCTCATGAAACTTGTCACACAAACTACTGTGTCCATTTCTTCATTTTTCAACAAGCATATTCAGAATCATCAAGGGCGGAAACTCTTGACATGATCGCTGCTTAAGAATTTTTATCACAGAGTTAACACAAAAGTTTAACAAGTGAACTAAATTCCTTTGTAATTTGTTTAATTCTTACTTGAAAAATACTGCTTAAAAATTATACTAGCATAAGATAGACCTTGTCCATGTTTGTTGAAGTTTTTTGTGATTTAAATTTTTTAACAGGATGAGGAAACCAGCCCCATGCCCAACCCTCCTTAGTCGCTTTCTATGACTTGCATGGTAGGGAACAGTGTTACTATTCTTTACTCCCCTTTCGGGCCCCAGTAACACACGGATCCAACACGAAAATAAGAATCTTCAACTCAAATGTGAAGTCAGTCCTATTTTATGGCTCTGAGACATGGAGAACAACAAAGACAACAACAACAAATAGAATAGAGGGATTAAAATGGTATGACAAGGTTACCAACGTGGAACTGATGACAAGAACTAGACAAGTGCCAGTGGAACCAGAGATGAGAAGAAGACGATGGCGATGGATAGGACACACACTGAGGAAACCTGTTGATAGAGGTAGACCAAGAAGCACATGGAGAAGAGAGCTGGAAACAGAGGTGAAAATGATGAGGAGAATGTAGAAAGAACTTGAGATGATGGCACGTGACAGGAGGACTTGGCATTTGTTTGTTGAAGGCCTATGCTCCTTTGGGAGTGGAGGGTAATGATGATAAGATAGACCTCATCAAAGTCATTTTCAGTCTCCAAAAAAAAAAGAAAGCCAGACAATTGGCATTTTTGAAAAAAAGCCGCTCTGACACTCAATCATAAGGTGGAAACTGGAAATATGACAAATCGGGGGGGGAGGGGGGGGGGGGGGGGGGGGGGGGGGGGGGGGGGGGGGGGGGGGGGGGCAGGCATGTGGTCACCCTACCCTTCCCATTCTATTTCAGCTTCATTGGATCTATGTGATCAAACGTACCATGATTTATGATCAATGCAGAACGACAAATTTGAAAGTCCTGTACACTATTTTTTTTGGGTGTTTAGTTTAGCTGTCATAAGATAGTGTGCACCTTTTCTGTATTTTCATGAAAAGCCGGCAGGATATTTGCCTTTACATCTAATGTCCCCCCCCCCCCCCAACAACCTCTGGGTCATCCTGGCGTTCTGGATCCTTGGCTCTTGCTTTTCCATATTTGTCATAGTTGCCGACCATCTCACATTCTACAGACATGGCCAAACCATCGTAATTGAGACTATTCAACTCGGGTCTGCAGGGGCTGGGTTTTGAGGCCATGAAGTATTGGCTGTTTGCGGACCATATCTCTTCTTGTTACTTTAACCACCTTCCTCAAATACCTCATTTCTGAGGTTCAAAATGTGTTAGTTTATGTGCCATATCTTATATTGATTGATGAATAAATCAATCAACATGAGGTATTGTTAGTGTCAAGTGCTATGTCAGGTTAGCACAGTGACATACACTGCTACATTACCACTGCAAAATCGACTTTGGCACCGGTTCCAAGCCACTGGCTCAGTTGAAGACTGGCATCGTAGTGGACGACCCAGAGTGACAACAGCAGCGGAGGATTGCTTTATTCAGCTTCGTCACCTCAGAGACAGGTTTACAACAGCTTCCTCAACTGCCCAGTCATTGCCTGCAGGAAGTCATGTGTCTGATCAAACTGTCCGGAATAGACTGCATGACGCTGGACTTTGGGCACAACGACCTCACCGGGACCTGTCCTTACGCGCAGCCATCGCCAAAATCGACTTCTTTGGGCCAACCATCATTGTCCCTGGGCAGCTGACAATAAATGGAGACATGTCTGGTTTAGTGACGAATCTTTCTTTTTGTTGCAGCGTCATGATAGACGGCGTAGGGTCTACCGTAGGAGAAATGAATTTTTTGCCCAAAATTGCGTTGATGAAGCTCTGCCGCACGGTGGTGGAGGTGCAGTGGTGTGGGGAATGATCAGTTACAGCGGAAGGAGTCAATTGGTGCACATTGAAGGAGGCTTGAATGCGCAACGATACGTCAATGAAATTCTTCGACCCCATGTCCTTCCACTTTTGGCTGCCCAAAGGTCTGTGTTTCAACAGGACAACGCCAGACCCCATTGTGCACGGTTGACCACGCAGTTCGTGACTGCCAACAACATTCTCACCCTTCCCTGGCCATCCCTGTCTCCAGACATGAGTCCGATTGAGCACCTGTGGGATGAGCTGCATAGACATGTTTGTCGCTGAGAGGTTGCTCCAGCCAATCATCGTGATCTGTTCCAGGCACTCCAGGAAGAGTGGGCAGCCATCCTACAGGCCCACATCAGACGTCTGATCGCATCCATGCCCAGGAGATGCCAGTCGCTGATCGATGCAAGAGGAGGCCACACACCATACTAACGGGAAAGCCCGTATGCCAAAAAACTCTCGTGACCCAGATGCAAAACAATTGTCAATTGATTGGTTGAACCCTAAGGTATTCTTGTGTGCAATTTGAACAATTAACTCATTAAATTAAAAAAGTTATTGAATGTCAAAATTATGGCTATGTGTGTGCATTCAGTAGCTATGCGTTTCTTTTTTTGAACAGTATAGATAACATCAAAAATATTACTTGTACCATGTATTTCATAGGAAACAATGTTTACGTGGAAAAACTCTACACTTCGCCGTCCCAACTCAGCATAACATTCCCTAGTTCAAGTCTGACCCCCTCTGCCAGCTACCACACATGACCATTTCACCCCTGACAAGCCTTTTGATACCACTTCTTTCACAACAGCTAAGTCACAATCATTGAAAACAACAATACTTGACTGCTACTAATACCATTCATGAAGACAATCAAGCTTAACTTTAACTCACCTCCACTCAAACCTTCACATAAACAAATATAGCTCCAAATGGAGCATAAGTACTGACATCCATTGGTGCATGAAGAAGAAGTGGGAAAGATTGAAGAAGTGATGAGAAAAGAAGCTGAGGTAGATCTAGGAAAGCACAAGAGGATGGATTACATGCTCATTGAGGGGTGTTGGGCCTATATTTTCTTGATCCTACGGCACACTAGGAGTGATGTCAGCATCACACCGGCCACCTTTATTCTTCCCAGAGTTGCTCTGGAACCCAGTTCATGAGGCTGGGTCGACCGCAGAGCCATTTGCGGTCTAAAATATCTCACCTCAACTGGGGATCAAACCATGGACAACTGAACTCAGAAGCCACTGCAGTAACCTCATCAATAGGAAGGCATGACATATATTGATGAAGTAAGAGTAATAATCATGTTTGAATGTAATTAGTCATTATTGGGCATTGTTGATGCATTTTTGTTCTGTTGTGTTTCTACAGGGAGTTTCGTGAAGCGCAATCTTGTGATGTGCATAATTATGTTAAGCCTGATCCTGTGGTTACCTCCAGTGTTCTTAGTTTATAGAGCAGTTAAGTGTTGTTTAGTATTACCATACAGAGAAGTGTCCCTATCATCATCATCATCATCTAGCTCCCTGTGGGGGCCCACTTGTCATCAACAAAAACATCTCAAGGTCTACTCCTGTCTTGTGCCATCATCTCAAGGTCGTCTACTGTCCTGTGCCATCATCTCAAGGACCTTCTATGTCTTCTTGATGTCATTTACTCTGAAACATACAGAACAAACCATTTACTCTGAAACATAGAGAACAAACCATTTACTCTGAAACATACAGAACAAACCATTTACTCTGAAACATACAGAACAAACCATTTACTCTGAAACATAGAGAACAAACCATTTACTCTGAAACATACAGAACAAACCATTTACTCTGAAAAATACAGAACAAACCATTTACTCTGAAACATACAGAACAAACCATTTACTCTGAAACATACAGAACAAACCATTTATTCTGAAACATACAGAACAAACCATTTACTCTGAAACATACAGAACAAACCATTTACTCTGAAACATACAGAACAAACCATTTACTCTGAAACATACAGAACAAACCATTTACTCTGAAACATACAGAATAAACCATTTACTCTGAAACATACAGAACAAACCATTTACTCTGAAACATACAGAACAAACCATTTACTCTGAAACATACAGAACAAACCATTTACTCTGAAACATACAGAACAAACCATTTATTCTGAAACATACAGAACAAACCATTTACTCTGAAACATACAGAACAAACCATTTACTCTGAAACATACAGAACAAACCATTTACTCTGAAACATACAGAACAAACCATTTACTCTGAAACATGGAGAACAAACCATTTACTCTGAAACATACAGAACAAACCATTTACTCTGAAACATGGAGAACAAACCATTTACTCTGAAACATACAGAACAAACCATTTACTCTGAAACATGGAGAACAAACCATTTACTCTAAAACATGGAGAACAAACCATTTACTCTGAAACATACAGAACAAACCATTTACTCTGAAACATGGAGAACAAACCATTTGCTCTGAAACATACAGAACAAACCATTTGCTCTGAAACATACAGAACAAACCATTTGCTCTGAAACATACAGAACAAACCATTTGCTCTGAAACATAGAGAACAAACCATTTACTCTAAAACATGGAGAACAAACCATTTACTCTGAAACATGGAGAACAAACCATTTACTCTGAAACATGGAGAACAAACCATTTGCTCTGAAACATGGAGAACAAACCATTTACTCTGAAACATGGAGAACAAACCATTTACTCTGAAACATGGAGAACAAACCATTTACTCTGAAACATGGAGAATAAACCATTTGCTCTGAAACATACAGAACAAACCATTTACTCTGAAACATACAGAACAAACCATTTGCTCTGAAACATAGAGAACAAACCATTTACTCTGAAACATAGAGAAAAACCATTTACTCTGAAACATGGAGAACAAACCATTTACTCTGAAACATGGAGAACAAACCATTTGCTCTGAAACATGGAGAACAAACCATTTGCTCTGAAACATGGAGAACAAAGCATTTGCTTTGAAACATGGAGAACAAACCATTTACTCTGAAACATACAGAACAAACCATGTGCTCTGAAACATGGAGAACAAACCATTTACTCTGAAACATGGAGAACAAACCATTTGCTCTGAAACATAGAGAACAAACCATTGCTCTGAAACATGGAGAACAAACCATTTGCTCTGAAACATGGAGAACAAACCATTTACTCTGAAACATACAGAAGAAACCATTTGCTCTAAAACATGGAGAACAAACCATTTGCTCTGAAACATGGAGAACAAACCATTTGCTCTGAAACATGGAGAACTAACCATTTGCTCTGAAACATGGAGAACAAACCATTTGCTCTGAAACATGGAGAACAAACCATTTGCTCTGAAACATGGAGAACAAACCATTTACTCTGAAACATACAGAACAAACCATTTGCTCTGAAACATGGAGAACAAACCATTTGCTCTGAAACATGGAGAACAAACCATTTGCTCTGAAACATACAGAACAACAACTAAAAAGCTACAGACATTCATAAATGTTTGCTTGCATAGAATAGGAGTGTTGAAATTGTATGACAAGTTACCAATCTGGAACTGATGACAACAACCAGACAAGTGCCAGTGAAACAAGAGATGACAACAACCAGACAAGTGCCAGTGAAACAAGAGATGGCAACAACCAGACAAGTGCCAGTGAAACAAGAGATGACAACAACCAGACAAGTGCCAGTGAAACAAGAGATGGCAACAACCAGACAAGTGCCAGTGAAACAAGAGATGGCAACAACCAGACAAGTGCCAGTGAAACAAGAGATGGCAACAACCAGACAAGTGCCAGTTGATAAGAGTGGAATAAGCTGGTAAAGATACTGGTTCAGAGCTGATAAGGAAGGTAGCTGCAGCTGGTTCAGTATTTTGTTGAATCGCAAATGCGTGCTTCGTTCGTTTATAATCTTCAAAAGAGGGTCACCGTTATATGGACTCATTATATGTTGAATGTCCAAGAAGACATTGGTTCCTTTCGGAGCTCATTATTATATTATACATCTTCTCATTGGAAGAGTTCTTCACTACCATAATAATCAACATTGTCAATTCAACAGACAGCTGTAACGTATCGATGTGGATAAGTCTTCAACTTGGAGTCCATGATTTATTAAACAATTCACACACGAAGACATTTCACGTAGGTACACATTCACATACAGTTCATTATAATTTACTTGCATATATATTCTTATCCGTCCGTGTCATAATGAATTCATGTCGGCAGAACATCATGGCTATATACATGTGCTGCTGGGATTCAGACAGCCAGAAGTGAGCACATGAGTCTTGACGAAAATAATCAAATTACTTATCAAACATCCTTCCGTAACGCAGGTTAATCACTAACCTTATGAATTCGCTTGTATATATTACAATCTGGACTGACCCTGAGTCCTGGTATCACTTTACATAAATATGGCTATTAGCAAAGCCTATCAACCTTGGAAGGAAGTAAAAACACGACTTCACGGCTTGACGGACAACGTAACAAGGGTACAGTAACTAAGTCACGAAGCGTGACCTTATCGACGCTAACACGTCATAATTTGACCGTGTATTTCGCGTTCATTAATCCGTGAAGTATAAAAATCAATCTATATTAATTCTATTGACCCCAAAAATGCGCACTGCCAATTCTAGCAGACGATATCAATAAAACTACCGTAACAATTCCCTGCCCGCCGGGGGAAAAAATCTATTAGATTTTTTTGAACTATCTTACTCAAAAAATTTAACAAAAACCCAACATATGGCCTACGATGTTCTGTCTAGAACAGTGTCGTGGTCATGTCGATAATATATCAGTCATATAACATTATTAAACAAAGGGGTGTCAACTGTCGCTAAATAATTATCTACTGAACTTAAAGACTGTTGTGAGTGAATAATGAAGTGTTATGTAAAGAAAATTATTCTAACTAATTAAAATTAAACTAATTAATCATAATAAGTATGTAGGGTATTAATTAATTAACATCTAATTAAATAACCTGAGAGATAGTGTCATAACAAAAGATATGAGAAGTAAGGACAGGTAAAGTAAAGAAAAAGATAAAGTATAAATTAATTTAGTTATGTGTGATTAAACTTAATTATGTGTGTCAAGTAATTACTAAATAATTAACTTAATGAGTTAATAAAAGAAAAAATATTCATACATTTCATGTGAACATCTTAACTAAAAGCATATAACAGCTATCATATTCATAAATAAAATATTTAGAGTATCCGCTTGTGTGATATTATTTTGTTTTTTTCATCTTTTCTTTCTTTTGACACATTTCATTTTTTTTTATTCATCACACTTCAATTTATTATATTATTTATTAATTTAATAACTATTAAACTTAATAATGTCGGATGTGAAGATCCAGCCGTCGTTATGTCCTTTGCGAATTTATGGAAAGTTCCTTTGGAAAAGAAATTTAATACTGTTCAACTAAGTTTCGTTCCTGATTGAATATAAACTTTTATCGTGTTGAATTAGTCAATTTCTGTAGCATAACGTTATATGTCCAGCTTGGATTCATATCATATTCCCGACCATATCGTAATGAGTTGTAGAACGATTGGACACTAACCAAAGTCCAAACGTTAGAAAAGAACCATCGAAATATGTCTTTTGCTATCACGAATCTTCTTTCGGAAACTGAATATATTGAATGATTCACTGCAACTATTCGAAGTGTCATTCGTATGGAGGTGGTTCATATCAATTTCGTCGCAGGAATAAGTGAGAGTTCCAGAGTCACTCTTGTTCAGTCTTAAATCTTTTAACTTGTGGACAATTATTATTCGACTTCAGTAGGGTGTCTCGAAAGTGCATCAGCAATTATATTTTCTTGTCCCAGTATGGCTTCGATGACAAAGTCATATGGCTGTAATAGAATCGAAAATCTGGCAAGTTTGGGGCTTTTGTGTTTAGAGCGACGTAACGATGCCACCGCCTTCTGATCCGTTTGGATCACGAAAGGTGCTCCCAACAAAAATTTTTCGAGTTTAGTTATTGCCCACACAACTGCCAGCAACTCCTTGTCCACAGTAGAATATTTGGTTTCAGGTAACTTCAGTTTTCCTGAAATGTACATCGTCGGATGAAGTATATCGTCGTGATATTGAAGCAAACAAGCTCCGATACCGTAATTACTGGCATCTGTACGGAGAAAGAACTTTTTAGAAGTATCTGGTAATCTCAAAATTTGTGGATTTGAAAAGATGGTTAGTATCATGCGAAAAATTTTGTCGCATTCGTCAGTCCAATTTACTTTCAACGGCATGTCTTTCTTCAACAATGATGACAAGACAGCCGTGATGGATGATAAGTTAGGTACGAATCTACTGTAGTATTGGACTAGACCCAATACACTCCTAACCTGTTTCTTCGTTTGAGGAACCGATAACTTTAAAATTTTAGATACCGTACTGGGAACAGTTTGAATACGTCCAGCCCCAATAATATGTCCCAGGAAGGTTATCTCCTGAAATGCTATTTGTATTTTCGTAGGTTTAGCGGTTAAATGGTTTTCTCTTAATATCTCCAAAACACACCTAAGCCCCTAAAAATGTTCCTCAAATGATGAACTAAATAAACATATGTCGTCAATTTATGTAATGATGTCTGGTCTACCTGATAAAATTGTTCGCATCATGCGAATAAAGGTAGCAGGAGCGTTTATAAGCCCAAAAGGCATCACATTCCACTGGTAAAGACCTTGTGGAGTGGAAAACGCTGTGTAGTATTTGGCCTTTTCGGTTAGTGGTATCTGCCAATAACCTTTAGTTAGATCTATTTTAGTGAAAAGTGTTGCATTGGACAGACGAGAAAGTAAGTCGTCAATAATGGGATGTGGTTCACTGTCAGCTATGGTCTGAGCATTTAGCTTCCTATAGTCAACGCATAAGCGAATGTTGTTGTCCTTCTTTCGGACAATGACTAAAGGTGACGAAAATGGTGAGGTACTAGTCTCGATAATACCTAACGACAACATCTGTTCAAGTTCCTGAGTCGTTGATGCGTGATGCCAATGGTTACGCGAATATGTAGACACATCAAACAGTCATTATCACAGCAACATTCAATACAGCAATAGACGGTAGACAGCATTACAATGATGAGTCAGATGCATGTTATATTTCAAAGTGCTGTAAATGTAGTCAGGTGAAAAACTCCATCCCTTTCTATAACAGCCAGGAGATAACCAGATGTATGAGATCAGTTCACTCTCCTTAGTTTGACTTCAGCAAGACAGACACGTCTGCCGAAGTATAAATAATGTCCTCAAAAATATCCTCTAGATAATAAAGGTTTTCCAAACCTAGTTCATTTAACAAAGTAGCAAGTAATGGTCCTTGGTACCTGCATCAACCGATGCAGTACAATGCAGCGACATGTGAGCTGGGAAAAAAACATCTCGTGACGACGACTTTCGAAGACAGGCTATGAATCGAATCGCTCACGACCCAAAATCGATAGAGTTAATGAAAAAGTCAATTTACCTTGCTTTCAAGAAATACAGAAATATCACGCCTCCCGGCATGTGCAAATACACTAGAGGTATTATCCCGAATAAACGAAATATCCATAAGAGGACTACACATCCCTGACAGAACAAAAAATAGCGGAGATCCCCTCTTCAACGAGGCATCTCTTTCGCCATTCCAAATCGCTCACTCCACTAGTGGTGGGCGGAAACCGATCGACCAAGAAGCAAGACAAGTCATGCGCAGTCCAGCGCAAAATGACCACAGCTCAAACTTAACTGCATTCGATACCAACGCGAGAAGACAAATGCTTACCGAGAAAAGTGACAATAAATTTCAAGCAGTTGTTGCCCTTGCGTTATAAAATAGATATTGAAATAAAACGATGTTGCGAGAATTTATCACGCAACATATCACCACCTCCTCCCGATAAAAAAAAAAAATGTGGAACATATTTTTTTTTTTCAATATCAAAGAGCATGCGATAAGCGGCTCAAAACCCACGAATTATGCGCTGATAATTAACTAAATTGCCAAACAATAGGCTAATTATAGAGTGTCTGGTGAGGATATACCTCAACAGAAAAATAAATATGTCTCAAAAAATATTCACATCGGGGAGGTGTCACCAACACACATCACGTTAGCATGTAAACACAATATACGTATGCAAGTTACTATAATCATCATTAAACAGCATACTCTAATATTGTCTTTAAAAATGGATGTACAAATCTGATAGGAAAATTTAAATAGTACATTCTTTGACATGTAATGACATAAGTACATAGTAAAGTTAAACTACATGACGATCCAGGACATATGCTCTGGTATTCCGAGGGTAAGTACACAATCTAGAACTCGTCATGCTTGATACTAGTAAGGTAAGTCCTCAGCTCAACAATGACATTCTGAGAAAGTACAAGCAATATAATGCTAATTAATAACTAATATGCTTCATAAGGTACAATACATTATTAATAATTGTGGCTGTTTAGTAAACTAACGGCCCTTATATTAACTACTCAGTCCTCCTCTATCATCTTAAAAAACGAACAGAAGAAGATGACAACAAAGCACGATAGTGTGTACATATAAAGTAAGTACAGATGTGCTAATCTATTGTAGAAATATAGGTGTGTTATGACTCTGTAATATATGGAAATATAGGACAGAAGTATTAGTTGGAGTCATGTGGGCATCTAGACAAAATGTCAGCCATCACATTATCCGCACCACGGATAGCTCGTACCGTGAAGTGAAAAGGTTGAAGAGCTATAGCATATCGAGTGGATCTCGAACTCTTCAAATTCTTAGTCTGAATAGCTGTAAGAGCTTTCTGATCAGTCTCTAGAATGAAATGTGCGCCCAGGAGGAATCTTTGTAGCTTTAGAATTGACCAAAACCATCGCTAACAACTCACGGTCTAAAACCGAGTAGTTCCTCTCTGCCGCATTTAGTTTTCTAGAAATGTACATAACAGGATGCAGAGTATTTGCATATTCTTGCATCAGTGCTGCTCCAATCCCAGTGGATGAAGCATCACTCCGAAGAACAAAAGTCCTATCAAGAGTAGGTAATCTTAAGATGGGAGGAGAAGAAAATATATTCTTGATTTGGTCTAGTGAAGATTGGCATTCTTCAGACCAACGGACCAGATTAGGCGAACCTTCCTTCAACAATGTTGATAGAGGTGCCATGATCGAAGATAAATTTGGAATAAATCTCCCATAAAATTGAATTAAACCTAAGAGACTCCTAACTTGTTTCTTCGTTTTAGGAACAGAGATGTTCAGTATTTTGGAAGTATTGTGGTCTTCTGTCTTCAAGAGACCATGACCAACACGATGACCCAGGAAAGAGATTTCACCAAAACCAACAAAAGCTTTAGAAGGTTTTGCTGTCAAATTATTCTCACGTAGAGTGGACAGTAAGTCATATAACCCTAAATAGTGATCTTCCCAGGTATCACTGAAGAGACAGATGTCATCTAAGTATGCGATGACATCCGAACGATGTGACAGAATTCGACGCATCATGCGAACGAAAGTGGCAGGGGCGTTCATGAGACCAAAAGGCATAACATTCCATTGAAATAGACCCCTAGGTGTAGAAAAAGCAGTAAGAGGTTTGGCATGCTCTGCTAAAGGCACTTGCCAATAACCTTTAGACAAGTCAAGTTTAGTGAAGAATCTAGAATTAGAAAGTCTAATCAGTAGATCTTCTAACAAAGGCATCGGTTCAGCGTCGAAGTTTGTGACCTGATTCAATTTGCGATAATCAACGCAAATTCGTATGTTCTTATCCTTCTTCCGGACAATAACCATGGAAGAAGAATATGGTGAAGTCGATGGTTCAATTATATTTAATTGAATCATTTCATCCAATTCCTTTTCCACTTGCGACTGAAAGTGTATAGGAATAGGATACGGCCTAACCCTAATTGGATTATTGTCGGTAAGAATTATGTCATGTTCTATGACATCTGTGTGTCCAGGAATGTCAGTGAGAACATCCTGAAATGTTTGTAACATCGACGGGACTTGTCGATGTTCGTCACCAGAAAGATTAGGAGAAACAGAAACGTTTTTCCAAGATTCCGTGGAATGTAATGGAACCACTGGAAGGGGAAGGTTGACATCAGAGAAGGTAGCTTCCTCATCCTGTATGACGGACAGGGATGAATAATGACCGTGAGGTGCAGGAGCATCATCCGTTGCCTGGAAAATAGGCAGCAAATAGTCCGGACGTTCGTGAAATTCCGAAAGCATGTTTATGTGGAAAGTTTTATGCTTTCCATCAATATCGACCACATAGTCAACATCGGAAATCCGAGAGACTATTGCATACGGACCTTTCCATGCAATAAGAAGTCTATTTTCCCTACTGGGGAGTAGGACGAATGCTTTGTCACCTGGACAAAGTTGTCGTAGACATCTATTCTTGTTAGCGAACTGCCTTGCCTTCTCTTTAGCAATTTCTGATGAAGCAGTTGCTAGCTTACACGCCTCAATGATCTTTTGTCTAAGAGCAATGACATACTCATATGAGGATTGAGTTTCATCGCTAATATCATCGGCAGTGATGAGATCGTGTAATAAAGACATAGGGCCGCGTGGACGCGCGCCAAAGACAAGTTCGAAGGGAGAAAATCCTGTGTGTTCATTAGGGACTTCTCTATAGGCAAAGAGAGCCGCGGGTAAAACCCTGTCCCAATCTTGAGGATGATCTTCAGTTATCTTACCAAGCAAAGTCTTGAGCGTTCTATTCAGACGCTCAACTAACCCATTAGACATAGGATGGTAGATACTACTGAGAGATCGTTCAATATGTAAGGTAGACATTACCTGTGACATAGTGTCAGATATGAGTTGAGTGCCATGGTCTGACAATATTTCTCTGGGGAACCCCAAGCGAGAAAATATCAACCAAAGAGCATCTGCGATATCTGTAGTAGATATGCTCTTAAGAGGAATAGCCTCTGGCCAACGTGTGCACATATCGACACATGTAAGGATAAACTGATGTCCTCTGGCCGACTTGACCTTAAAAGGGCCAATAATATCTATGGCCATTTTCTGAAACGGCCGAATAGGAATGTCAGCAGCCTTGATAGGCGCAGCATGTCGTGGTCCTCTAGATTTGACCTCCTGACATACCTTGCATGATCGGCAGTAAATACGAATGTCCTTATTGACAAAAGGCCAAAAGAAAGCCGCAAGGACTCTCGACTTCGTACGGGAAAAACCCATATGTCCAGCACATTGCGAGTCATGAGCATGTTGCAATATTTGCACTCTCATGCTCTTGGGAACAAGAATTTGCGAATGTGCCGACGTAGTCGAATCTTGTACCATACGTACAAGTACGCCGTTTCTCATTGCAATCCAAGATTTTCTATTTGTATCCTGATTCGGATCACCTTTCTTCGCAAGAATGAAGAATTTTTTTAAAGAAGGATCTTCTTCTTGCAATTTTATGAAAGAGTCACGAGTGATTACTAAGTGACTATCTTGGCTATCAACTTCATTATCACTATTCAGTGAAGTTTCGGGTGTTTGTAGAGCTTGTGCTCTTGTAACTACTGCATTTGTAGCTTGCATGTTATTATCTTCCCAAGCAGCAATCTGCTGTGGGGTACACTCCCTAACTCCGTGAATACGACCAATAATAAGGTCCGCAATAGGATTAGGTAAGAGACAAGCATGCAATCTCCAGTAAAGAAAGGAGTGGCAATACGAATTACAGCAGTAGGATATTTTTCTAGAGTGCCGCCAAATGTGACACATTTAATAACCCTTCCTGTAGCACAAGATGGATCTACAAGCGATTGTCTAACACCAATAGTGGTGCATCCGGAATCGAAAAGTAGTGAGACCGGAGTATCATTAACAAGACCCTTATGTAGGATTAAAGAACCCCTCCCGTCATGCGCAACAGCAGCAGGAAGAGCGGGAAGTGGGTGACCACAACTCAAAGTAGTTATGGTACCCGGTTCGAATAAAGTACTGCATTGGGGGCATTTGTTTGCTCTCTCAAAGTCAAAAGCAGAACCAGTGACAGCGTCAAAGTTTTTACTATCAACAACATGATTACAGGCTCCCTCAGTTTCCTGTTGTACAGCATTAGCCTGCTGATATCTCTTTTTTTTTTGTGTTGAGATCTACCCCGACTATTATTACCTCTGAAGTTATCAGAGTTATTATTATCTCTGCAGTTATTATTGTCTCTATTGTAATTGTTATCCTGGTTCGAATTCCAGTTTCCACGATTACTATCATGTTCACATTGATGCGAACATCTATTTGTTTGGTTCTGAGGTCTTCGGCAGGAATAACCTCTATTACCATATCCTCTTTTGAAATGCTTATAATTATTAGGGTGATAGTAACGAGTACTATCAGGTTGTCTCCAATTCTTCGAAGAAGAATCACTATGAAATTGGTTTCCATGATTTTGACAGAAATTACCGCTACTCTTTCTATCAAAATTTTGTTGGAATCTACGAGCAAAGTTTTGACCATACGGAGCTGCCGAAGCAACTGGTAAACCTTCTTTCACCTTAGAGTTACCCATGGTTATGTGTGGGTGCGCAGTTACGTATTGGCAACAGAAATCTTCCATTTCTTTTATTGTTTTAGGTTTACGTTCATGAAGGAAAGCAAGGAAAGACTCATTGACAGACGACATGACTTTGTCTCTAGGTATTAAGTCCATAAGTCCTTCATAAGTTTTTTCCGTCTTAGATAGTTCAACCCATCGTGAGAAAGTAATGCGTATTCTTGCAATAAACTCGGAGAATTCAACTCCATTTTCAGGTAACATGTTTTTAAATTGTAGACGATAGCCGTCTTCGTTAAGCTGATATTTCTTTAACAAAGCGGCCCTGACAACCTCATAATTGTTCTTGTCAGGTTCATCCACCATATTTAATATACTTAGAGTTTTACCTGTCAGTATCCCTGATAACTGATAAACATATTTTGCTTTGTCTATGTTATGAGCTGTACATGCTTGTTCAAATCTGTCCAGATAGAACATTATGTCATCACTGGAAGGACTAAATGTTGGTAACTTAATCTTAAAAGTATCATTATTAGCCTTACCAGAAGATGAACCCTTGTTTGAATCATTACCATTACTCATGCTCGTCAATTTCAATTTTTCCAACTCTAAAGCTAAGACCTTTTCTTCATGTTCCATTTTTGCTTTCTCTTTCCTCTCATCAGACTCTCTCTGTAATCTTCTTTCCTCAGCCTGAGCCTCTTTTTGAAGTCTTTCATTTTCAGCTTCTTTTTCAAGTCTTTTATTTTCAGCCTCTTTTTCAAGTCTTTTATTCTCAGCTTCTAGCTGGAGTTTTCTTTCCTCAGCTTCTGATTCCCTTTTTTGTTTTTCCATTTCCATTTGGAATCTCTTTTCATCCACCTGCATCTGCAGTTTCTTTTGTTCAGCTTCCATTGCTTTATCATATCGAGCAGTTGCAAATTCTTCTAACTTATCACCAGTCTTCCCAAGCAATTTACCCTGCTCAATAAAGTGCTCATATGTAGACATGATGAGTAATATATAAGTCCAAAACCTGAAATAATTAACTAATTTATTTCAAACCTAAGTGTAACAAGTCTTAATTAAACACTTGTATATTCACATCACCTTATATTATCCCAGTCTCTGTGGGAAACAAGTCTCCAATCAAAGAACTTGTATATGAAATATCAACAATCAATTCTTGATCATAAGTGCACTTCTCATTCAATAGTGCACGACACTATTCATCATTCATTTATCATCAGTGTAATAGTAACAGTGCATTAGCATAGCCCATTAACTAATTACTATAACTGTAAACAATGACTATGTAAACACATGCAGAATGTAAACATTGAAAATGTAAACAATACAAACAATGTAAACAATAACAATGTAAACAATAACAAAGATCAGCAACAATACAAAAACGTTCGCAGAAATCAACTAAAAATAAAGCAGAAATTAATGAAATATCACAAAAAATGTGACGATATCTGCGATAGAATTAAACAAAATACATGACACCACAGTGTATAAACAAAAATGTTGTATGAAACTAAATTATAGACAAGAGTAGGCTAACAAATACAAACAAATCAAAACAAAACTAAAGAATGCGAAATAATAACGAAAACAATATTAAAACATGTCATCACAGCTAACATAAATAGCAACAGAAGTCGCTTAGCAAATTCCAGTATTGGAAATTTGCAAACCTTACAGAAAACGCTCACAATAGACGACCTCTATGACGTGGCATAATCTAACGGAGACACCACCCAACCGAGAACCCGCTGAAATATAAACATATAAATATACAAAAAACATATAAACATATAACATATAGAATGAGATGATACACAGAAGACTCAGCAGAAGTATAAGGGCACAGTTTACATACAAACAGGCCACTTAACTTATAGGCTTCCAATCGTAGAACAGCAGAAAAAACGGATGTCAATCAACGTCCTAAAGAGCGAAGCTCCAACGATGATGGCACATCTGAACTGCTTCCACTGCTAACACGATGGTACAAGAGCTTCTGAAATACTGTGTGTTGAGTTGTTTCGGCACTTGACCTTCTAATCCAAAAGTAAGTTGATGGAAATCGGTACTTGGCCTTCTTCAGAAAACAACCCGTTTCAACCGGCACTTGACCTTCACAAAAACGACAGCACTGGAACCTTGACAGCAGCAACTTGCTTGACTTGCGTAAAAGATAACAGCAGTCCGAGTTATCCGGCAACATGTAACAACGCCGGGTACTGTCAAATTCTTGTTTCCGTCAAAAAGTTGAAATTTTGACTTTTACCGGGCAACGCCGAGTACTTTGAAAATTTTGAAGATGTTGACTGTATTGAAGAATGTTAATTTCTTGAAGGATGCTGATGAATTCTTGTTGAAAATGAAGTGGGTAAGGGACCCCGTGTTTGCTGGTACCAGAATCAAACCAGCTTATGGCCACCAAATGATGCGTGATGCCATATGATGATGGATGGTATCCGCATGTCTGGTTTTGTGTAGTGTGCAGATGTGTTCAGTCAAAACAATGTTCATACAAAAATAACAGGGCAATCCACATAGGACGTCAGTAAACTCACGACGTATAAAGTCAATGATTCTTGAAACAGCCGTTGACGTTTTTCTTCATTATTTATTGTGGACGCCACAGTGACAAAATGGTTACGCGAATATGTAGACACATCAAACAGTCATTATCACAGCAACATTCAATACAGCAATAGACGGTAGACAGCATTACAATGATGAGTCAGATGCATGTTATATTTCAAAGTGCTGTAAATGTAGTCAGGTGAAAAACTCCATCCCTTTCTATAACAGCCAGGAGATAACCAGATGTATGAGATCAGTTCACTCTCCTTAGTTTGACTCAGCAAGACAGACACGTCTGCCGAAGTATAAATAATGTCCTCAAAAATATCCTCTAGATAATAAAGGTTTTCCAAACCTAGTTCATTTAACAAAGTAGCAAGTAATGGTCCTTGGTACCTGCATCAACCGATGCAGTACAATGCAGCGACATGTGAGCTGGGAAAAAACATCTCGTGACGACGACTTTCGAAGACAGGCTATGAATCGAATCGCTCACGACCCAAAATCGATAGAGTTAATGAAAAAGTCAATTTACCTTGCTTTCAAGAAATACAGAAATATCACGCCTCCCGGCATGTGCAAATACACTAGAGGTATTATCCCGAATAAACGAAATATCCATAAGAGGACTACACATCCCTGACAGAACAAAAAATAGCGGAGATCCCCTCTTCAACGAGGCATCTCTTTCGCCATTCCAAATCGCTCACTCCACTAGTGGTGGGCGGAAACCGATCGACCAAGAAGCAAGACAAGTCATGCGCAGTCCAGCGCAAAATGACCACAGCTCAAACTTAACTGCATTCGATACCAACGCGAGAAGACAAATGCTTACCGAGAAAAGTGACAATAAATTTCAAGCAGTTGTTGCCCTTGCGTTATAAAATAGATATTGAAATAAAACGATGTTGCGAGAATTTATCACGCAACAGTCGTTTTGTTGAGAAAATGTAGTGGTACACGAATTGGTGTATCATCTTTAAGAGTAATGTCGTGAGTAATCACTGATGTGCGACCAGGTACATCTGTCAGCACATCTGGAAATGATTGTAAGAGATCAGCAATCTGATGATGCTGTTGCGGTGTAACCGACGAAGAGATGGTTACATCCCGCCAAGATTCCATAGGTTGTAATACAGGTACAGGTAAAGACATCTGTACCTCAGGAAAAGAAGATTCTTCTTCCTGAATCACTGATAGATTGGTATAATGACAATTTGGTACTACTGTGTCATCTAATTCGTGGAAAATAGATTGCAAGTGTTCTGGACGAGTGTGAAATTGTTTGAGCATGTTTATATGGTATATTTTTCTGTGTCCCTTAATGTCTAAGACGTAGTCAACATCAGAAATCCTGTCAATAACCTTGTAAGGACCATTCCATGATATAAGTAATTTATTGTCATTATGTGGAAGTAACACATAAGCCTCATCGCCTGGAAATAGTTGACGTAATCGTCTATTTCTATTTTGTGAGGTCCGAGCCTTAGCTTTCGCAGCCTCTGAAGAAGCTATTGCCCACTGGCAAGATTCAATGATATTCTTACGAAGATTAATTACGTACTCGTAGGATGACTGGGTATCCTGAGTCATCTCGGCGTCAATTAGTAAATCTTTTATGAGTCCCATAGGACCTCTTGGTGGAGCGCTGAAAACTAATTCAAATGGAGAGAAGCCAGTATGTTCATTTGGCACCTCTCGATAGGCGAACAGGATAGCTGGGAGTGCTCTGTCCCAGTCCTGAGGATGTTTAACCGTAACCTTATGTAATAGTTGTTTAAGTGTACGGTTAAGCCGTTCCGCAGCACCATTACTCATAGGATGATAAATACTACTAAGATTCCTATCTATGTACCATGTCTTCATTACCTCTGCCATAGTATCAGATATGAATTGAGATCCATGATCTGACAATAACTTTCTAGGGAAACCTACCCTAGAAAAAATAAGATGTAGTGCATCAGCTACATCTGCTGTAGTGGTGGTCTTCAATGGTATTGCTTCTGGCCATCGTGTGCATAAATCAATGCAAGTGAGGAGGAATCTATGTCCTCTGGCCGAAGGTAGGAGTGGACCAATGATATCTATGGCCATTTTGTCAAAAGGTCGCACTGAAATATCACAAGCCTGAATAGGAGCCGTGTGAAAAGCTCCACGTGCTTTAACTTCCTGGCATATCGTACAAGAGCGTACATACTGTGATATATCTCGTGAAACACCTGGCCAAAAGAATGAAGATAATACTCGAGAACGTGTTCAAGTATATCCCATGTGACTTGCGCACTTGGAATCATGTGCGTGTTGAAGAATATATCGTCTAAATGCAGAAGGTACCATGACTTGTTGTTTTACCTGAGAACTGTCCATCAAACATCTAATTAATATATCATTTTTGATAATAAACCAGTGTTTGTCATTATTACTCGAGGTAAGATTATGAAACTTATTCACTAGAGCAAATAATTTTTTTAAAGATTGGTCTTCCTTCTGTTTTCTTGCAAACGTAGCTCTGTCAATAGGAGAATGAACCTCAATATCTTCTTGTTTGTCTGGTTCCAACATTTTAGTGTCGACACTCTCTACAATTTTAGTCTGTGCTCTAGTAGTCACTGCATTTCCAGTGCACAGATTGTTTCTCCCATTCGATAATTTCTTCTGGGGTGCAATCTCTACTGCCATGAATGCGACCAACCATCAGATCTGCAATAGGATTTTTTAACATGCATACTTTAACGTTACCTGAAAAGAAAGGTGTGTTAATATGAATTATCGCAGTGGGATAACATTCTACAGTCCCACCAAATGTCATGCACCTGACATATTCCCCTGTCGCAGTACTTGGATGGATCAATGATTGTCGGACTCCAATGGTCGTAGATCCGGAATCTCTCAAAACAGAGACGATAGATCCATTTATTATCCCTCTGTTAAATATAAGAGAGCCTGTTCCATCGTTAGCCGCTAGACTGACTTCTGGGAGGTTGTGTCCGCAATTCAAGACAGTCTACTTTGCCTTCTGAAATATAAGATTACATTCTGGGCAACTATTTGCCACGTTATAATTCATAGCATAACATGTTGCAGAAGATTGTATTATTTTATCGTTTTGTGGAACATCTGGTATTGTATTGTTAGTAATTGCTGCCCCTGTATTGTAATGATAATGAGACGATCTACGAGACTGAGATCGATGACGAGAATGATCATTAGAATTATCCCGTTGTCCCCTGTAGTAACTGTTATCTCGATGTCTCGAGCCATGATTATTGTTATTCCAGTTGTTACTAGTGTTATAGTTATATGATCGATTATGATTTGCGTTATGTTGACCATTGTTGTATCTTGACTGAAGTGAATAATTCCTATTTTGTGGTCTTCCTCTATTAAAGTCACTCTTATTGTTAAAATTATTATGTCCCTTATGAAAATTAACATTATAATTTCCTTTGAAGCGACTTCTATCTACGCTGTGTGTTCTTGGTTTGTCATGACTGTGGTATGCCATATTAGAGGCCACAGGTAGAGGTTCCCTTATTAGCGAGTTAGAAATGCTCGCATTCGGATGAGCAGTGCAATAATGTATTGAAATTTTTTCTAATTCATCGATCGTAGATGGTTTTCGTTCTTGCAAAAAGGCAAAGAACGGTGGGCTGACAGAGGATAACACTTTATCCCTCAGTAACAAATCGACTAACTTGTCGTATGATTTGTTGACACCTGCCAGTTCCACCCATCTGTTAAAGGTATTGCGTATGTTCGCAATAAAACCTGTAAAGTCTTTATTAGAATCTGGTAGAATACTCTTAAAACGTAATCTGCAACCCTCTTCGTCCAAATGGAAACAACGTAATAATAAGGCTTTAATGGCGTCATAGTCACCAGCTATTGTTGGGTCAACATTCTGAACTGCACTTAATGGTTCCCCGTCCAACAATTCACTAAGTTTTAAAGCCCATGCTTGTTTTGGTAAGTTATATGTTAAACATACCTGTTCGAAACGTGCCAGGTACGATCCAAGGTCGTCGAAGTTCAATTTGAAACGTGGTAATTTAAAGTTGTAATAAGGTTTATTTTGGTTGGATGAAGATCCATTTTGAGAATTATCATTCTGGCTTGCAGCAGCACTTTGTGCCTGAAATTTTGCTGTTTCATATTTAAGACGTTGCAATTCCATTTCTTGTTGGCTAATAATTTCCTCTCGTCTCAATTTATTCTCTTCTTCTTGTCTAGCAATTTCTCGTTGCTTTTCTAATTTAAGTTCATGTTCTGCTTCTTTTTGTTCAAGTTCTTCTTTCTCTCGTTTCAATTCAGCTTTTTTTTCAGCTTCTTTTCTTTCAAGTTCTTCTTGTTCCTGCTTCCATGCAGCAAGTTGCTGTTCTGCAAATTGACGAAGTTCTGGTCCTTTGTAACCATAATCCTTCTCAATCTTAACAAAGGATTCAAGAGTAGCCATTTTAATTCAACAATGCCTCCTCAGTTAAATATTTAATTATATTTATGTGTAAAAATAGATTAATACTCAATATAATCAACTATAATATTCTTGTATTATTAGTTGTAAGTTCCACACTATTTTGTAACTAAGTAATTTATATAAATAATGTATAACCATTACATTAATTACATTACATTACATTAATCCATGATGCTGAATTTATATCATGCATCTAATATTATCCTCAAATAATTATGAGTATTGTCCCTCTATAATTATGTTATTTAATCATATACATGTGCCCAGTGCACACTGTAGTACTATGAAAATGTACTAATTATTATCTAATATGTTTGTCCTAATCAAGGCAAACCATAAACCAAAGTTATTTATCACTATCTATTATGCTATTATGCCCTCGTCATAATCTACAATATGCTTCAATAGTATATTGGACTACTACTGCAACTAGATGACATCATCTAAGTCATCAAATGATTTGGTAAAAATTAATCAAATTATTGTATTATTCTATTAATAATAAATTTATAACATTATTATATCATTAATATATGAAATGAATAACTAAGACAAACAATAAACTAAACTGTACAGAACATTATCACATCACAAACTGACAATTTCAGACATAAAATGAATCTATAAACTAAGGAGAAAAAATCGGAAGTACACTAAGAAGGTCAAGGATTGAACTAAGTCATGATGAAACATGTACTCAAAAATCAGTGACGTAACAATGGACTCATAACGGTTAATACAAAATCTATGAAATAAGTTATAGAAAGATCAGAATTGACGAGATAGATTACGAACATTATTACAAAACTGAATAAAAATAAAATTAGTACAGAAAAATACACCAGTTATTCACAGAACTGCACAGCTAAAACACTTAGTATCGAAATCTTGCAATGTCGAGCAGAACAGTTCCCTGGTTAATTTGTTAGGGGGCTCCCGTACAGATTGCAAAACTTCAATGAACCCTAAGAACGACTGAAATCTCTGACTTCAGCTTTTCGCGACATTCCAGAGCTTTCAGCTCCCTCGCCAACCAACCCGCTAACATGTATAATACAACATAATAGATATTCACAAACAACATTATACAGTGATTTGCAAAAGACATGTCGGTGAAATAGCAAAGAGGACTTGACAGCGTAAAGTAAAAACAATTACTTAGCTTTTAGCCTCGATAAATTCGTACAGTGCCTGCTTCGCCAACAGTATAAAGAGCTCATATTGCATGATAATGCTGGTTGGATCTAGTTTCCAATGTTTGATTGAGCGTTTAGAAATTCTTTTCTTCAAAGGCGTTGAAATGCAGCTGCCATCGATACAGACGATTCATCCTGTTGTCAAGGGCGTGTGACGTCATAGGTGTAGATGCAAAAAGTGTCCATTTTCGCTCGAAGGGAATTTTTTCTATGAACTCGGTAATCTTTGATAATTTTGACGATTATAATTCCACACCACATCTGGCCACCAGCTGATAAAGGTGGAATAAGCTGATAAAGATACTGGTTCAGAGCTGATAAGGAAGGTAGCTGCATCTGGTTCAGTATTTTGTTGAATCGCGAATGCGTGCTTCGTTCGTTTATAATCTTCAAAAGAGGGTCACCGTTATATGGACTCATTATATGTTGAATGTCGAAGAAGACATTGGTTCCTTTCGGAGCTCATTATTATATTATACATCTTCTCATCGGAAGAGTTCTTCACTACCATAATAATCAACATTGTCAATTCAACAGACAGCTGTAACGTATCGATGTGGATAAGTCTTCAACTTGGAGTCCATGATTTATTAAACAATTCACACACGAAGACATTTCACGTAGGTATACATTCACATACAGTTCATTATAATTTACTTGCATCAGGGCCGGCCCTAGGAATTTTGCCGCCCCGTGCAACCTCAAATTAACGTTTGAAATGTTTAAAACCATTATGTTAAACAAGCTTCAAGATTAATTTCATGACCATTAGCCTAATTTTAAAAAGTATTAATAATAATGTATTGATAAATTGATGAAAATACTGTATAGTCATAAAATAAACCATTGACTTTATTAGAGACAATTATATGAAATAAATGTAGTTACGTTACTTACATAAATGGGATGCTCTTCTCATGTGGAACGATGAACTGTTGAGTCACAAACACTTAACTATAGTATGTACATGTTATAGTTTTTAGCACTATTTTCACATTATTTGAATTTATATTGTTTGAAGTATGTACTGCCTAAAAAGACACTTTTCTTGCTTACATATTTGCAAAAGCAGAAATAAGGTCTGCGTAGTCTAATTTTTGACCGATTTCATGTTCAATTGAAATCATGGCAAGTCCTTCCAATCTAGTTTCGGCCATTGTTGAGCGTAAATAAGTTTTAATAAGCTTCAATTTTGAAAAACTACGCTCACCACTTGCTACCGTTACAGGCAAAGTTAGTAACATTCTTAAGGCTATAGCGACATTAGGAGCAATGTTTTTTTTTCAATAATATAACGAAGAACTTCAATTGGCGGTGTATTTTCTGGTACTAATTTGGATACTACTTTCAGTTCATCACATAGCTCAATGGCATCAATGTTTCTATTTTCTTGATGTGTTAAAACGTCTTCTAGGTTTTTACATTAGTTTAAGAGCTCATTTGTCGTCTCAGATTTCAATTTAGGGATGTTATATAAAAAAGAAAAATGTGAACTGTGATGTTCCAATTGCTCGAACCTTTCTTCAATAGAATTAGTTGCAACATCAATAATGAAAAAGAAAAATTCAATTTTGAATTTAGTTTTGGGATCCAAAATAGGTTCATCGCTTGCTTCATAGTTGTGTTCCTTTTTCTGCCGACGAACTCTAGTACATTCAAACGTTGGTATCAAATCAGGATCAACTTCAACTTTCTCAGCTAATGTTGTAGCATCAACAAGAAAATTTTGAAATGATTCATCATTTCTGAAATTCTTAAGGCTTTGGAGAACATTTCTCAAAGTTGTTATGGCACTAGTCAATTCCATTTTTATGCTTTGCAACAGTTTGCTAGCAACATTAATTTCGTTTAAAACATAGTGCCATATAACCAGACAACATAAAAATTTAAAATCTCTGAGTTTTAGGGCAAGGGTTTCAGCTTCATGTCTCGCCATTTTGTCTACTGACTCGTCATCAGCAATTTCTATCAATGCATCATAAAATTCCTCAATATAATATCTTAAAGGACGAATGTCCTCGATTCTAGGTTCCCAGCGAGTTGTACTAAGTGGCTTGAGCGTTAGAGTTGTAATATGTTTCTTAAGGATTCCCCAACGCAGTGTTGACGCTGAGAAAAACACATACAATTTCTGAACTTTTTTCAAAACATAAAACCCCTTCTCTAGATGACATCGCGGCATCATTGACCACGCACTATCAAATCTGGCAATCAGTTAAACAAGCTTTAAACAATTTCCATTGTTAGGGTCATATAATTTATCAGATAATCCACGAAATGGCAAGCATTGTTGGCTCAAGAACTGGACAATAGCAATTAGGCGTTCTATTATATGCTCCTCCAGTGTCGAACTTCTGAATTTAAAATTTTTTGTTGCATTGAATAAATTGTCTGTACTGATTTAAGCCTGGACGACAATTCAATCCACTTTGTATGGACTCCAAGTGGTTTTTAGATTTTTTCGTGTTCATTAAGATACACATACAAATGACCCCAATCATTATAGCCATCAGAAGTGAGTGACTTTTTATTACAGGAAAAAAACTTACAGCAGAAACAAAATACAGAATCTTTTTCTTTTGAATACACTAACCATGATCGATTAATAAGCTCTCAATTGCTTAGCTCCCTAGTGTAACAATTTAGTGAAAATTTCCGACCATTTGAGCTGCGCGGAAAAACAAACTCAAGTTTTGGTCTCTCTGGCAGACCTTTTTTTTTTACGATTTCCAGTCTTTCGGTATCGCTTAAAGAAGGATTCCATCTTGCCGGATCAGTGTACCTCTCAAGTTCATCACTTAAATCTCTGGAATTGGAAACGGTCAAATCAGTCTCATTTTCGACATTGTTAGTAATATCTACGTTACTGGGGTCCGAGTTAGAAGTACTTGCCATGAGCTCAGAATCATTTGTTTCAGTACAGTTGCTTATTTTCTTCTGTCCTACATCAGCTGTTTCAGTTTTTAGATATTTATGTAAAGCCCCGCTATGTTTTTGAATATCGCGTTCTTTTTCCAGTTTCCGTTTCCGATATTCGGCACCTGATAGTTTTTTTCTTTTATCGGACATTATATCTATTTAAATATTAAAACTGTTTTAATAAACCCTACAATAAAATGTATTATTTAGTAATGAATGGAGGCTGAAGAACTGTACTAATTTCCATAAAACGTTTAAAAAACGTATTTATCACTGTAACACTAACACTGCGCAAAATCAACTTCCTTTAATGCACACTCGAAAACAACTGAAACATTCGAGCTGCCAACATAGAACGGTCGATACAAAAATAAATTCCTGATTCCCACGCCAAGTTAATTAATTCCCGTCTCTCGTTCAGCCATGCTGGAAAATTTATCGTGGCGGTCTTCAGTTGACCACTGAACACGGAAATATCATCCTCTGGGAACCACTGTGGTTTCGACCAAGCGAATAAGTTGTACTGACGTCCCTAAAGAAATTCCTTTTATTACACCAGTGCGGCTCCCAGGAGGAATATTTTGAAGGGATTTTAAAAATAAGTAAACATATTTTTTGCCGCCCCCCAAAGCTTGCCGCCCCATGCAAATGCACGTGTTGCACCGTCGGCAGAGCCGGCCCTGACTTGCATATATATTCTTATCCGTCCGTGTCATAATGAATTCATGTCGGCAGAACATCATGGCTATATACATGTGCTGCTGGGATTCAGACAGCCAGAAGTGAGCACATGAGTCTTGACGAAAATAATCAAATTACTTATCAACCATCCTTCCGTAACGCAGGTTAATCACTAACCTTATGAATTCGCTTGTATATATTATAATCTGGACTGACCCTGAGTCCTGGTATCACTTTACATAAATATGGCTATTAGCAAAGCCTATCAACCTTGGAAGGAGGTAAAAACACGACTTCACGGCTTGACGGACAACGTAACAAGGGTACAGTAACTAAGTCACGAAGCGTGACCTTATCGACGCTAACACGTCATAATTTGACCGTGTATTTCGCGTTCATTAATCCGTGAAGTATAAAAATCAATTTTTATTAATTCTATTGACCCCAAAAATTCGCACTGCCAATTCTAGCAGACATCATCAATAAAACTACCGTAACACCAGTGAAACAAGAGATGCTGGAGATGAATAGGGCACACATTGAGGAAACTTGTTGATAGCATTACCAGGCAGTCCTTGTTCTGGAGTCCCAGGGAAAGAGAAGAAGAGAAGCTGTGGACAGAAGTGAGAGAAGGATTTGGCATGTGTTTGTTCAAGGCCTACGATCCTTGGGAAGCTAAAGGGTGTTGATTGATTGATGCCATTAATATTTGTCTCCTTCTCTCTTTTTCTTTTGGTCTATTTCTTTGACCCTAAGGATCCCAGAATCCTGTGTGCTACCAGGGTAACCAAACAGGGAGCACAGAACAGTAAGACTGAAACCTTGTTAGTTGTTGTAAAAGGGTGACTATGGAAAGTTGGATATGAGGCTGGCTACCGTGTCCTGTTGTTGAAGACTCCTTGGTATTATCTACCCTGTAGATCTAGGCTTTTCTGCCATTCTGAAACGTTTTTAAAGAGTTGAAGTCATGAGCTCCAGTTTCTCCAGCTTGGCTTGCATTTAAAGGCTTATCACATCTGGTCCCAAAGCTAGGAGTAAGAAGTGCGTGGCATACTGTGCATTGCCCGCTAACTATGCAGAGCTAAAATACTGTACTCTGGTTCTGGGCTCTCCCAAGGACTTGTCACATCCTGTACAGAGCCACTTCTCAGCTTCCCCTGCCTATCACTGGGCCCATAGTGAGATCCTTCTGCATGCAGTCAACCAAGTCAAAGCCAAAGAATTACGCCTGGGGCTCAAGTGACTTCTCCAAGCTTAGTGTGCAGTGCTGGGTTCTCTATAAGTTTCACCACAGGGGAAATCCCTGGAAGTGTGTGGATGATTTCAAGACTTAATGAGGATGTAATTAGCCTCACAGACGTTGGTTCACTTCCACGTAGATATATTGTAGCATTGTGCATAGAGCTGGTGGTCATATAAGGATGACTCTCAGACATGCCTACATGTATACCATGTCCTGTTAAAAGGTAAAGGTAGTCCTATAGAAGATACTGTCACAGGGGAGTAAAGTGTTAGAGACTTCATTATACTACATTAAGCATCGAGAAGTAGGATGACCAGTTCCCTTCCTTGCAACCTTTTCCTTCCCTAACTCAAGAACAAAGTCAGGTAACCATTTACAGCAGGGTAGACTGGAGCATAAATTGGTGATGTCAGTTAAATGTGGTCATTTTAGGTTTGATTTTCTTTCAGGATATGGGAAAGTTAAAAAAAGAGAAACACAGTTGTCAAATGACAATCTATGAGAAACTACAAGGGAGGCATCAAAGAAGAGTTGGCTACCTGAAGAGCAGCAGCAGGGAGACTTTTTCAGGCCATAAATCGAGGATTCCTCAGTAAAAGACTTTATTTTCTGTATACTGCTCCACCTATGTTCCAGTCTATGTTATGGATGCGAGTCATAGGCAATGACTACAACCCACAAAAGTCAGATCCAGACCTCAGAAATCAGGTATCTGAGGAAGGTGGTTGAAGTAACAAGAAGAGATATGGTCCACAACCAGACGATATGGCAAGGCCTCAAAACCTAGCCCCTGCAGACCTTAGTAGAACAGTCCCAACTAAGATGGTTCGGCCATGCCTGCAGAATTGGAGAAGATTGGCTACCACAACAAGTATGGGAAACTAAGAACCAGGGATCCACACCTCTAGGATGACCCAAAGTCCACTGGGAGGAAAACAGACAATCTCTGAAGGATCGAGGACTAGATTGGAACCAGGCCAGGAGGAAGACAGCTGATAGGATAGTAAGGCGCTCTGTCTGGCAAATATCTACACCACAGGGTAGAAGAGGAACGACCAAGTGAGTAAGTAGTCAGTCACATGGCAGTTATAGCTCATTGCTTTGGCATTTGTTTCAGGTATATCCAATAGATACAGGTGATGATGTCAGAATTTAAAAATAGAAAGTGCTTTGCTATATATTCAGTAAAGTCCACTTGAGCAAAACTCACTTTTTAATCATGCTATATATACCGTACAGTAAAGTTCCCTTGAGCAAAACTCACTTTTTAATCATGCTGTATATACAGTAAAGTCCACTTGAGCAAAACTCATTTTTTAATCGTGCTGTAAATTCAGTAAAGTCCAATTGAGCAAAACTCACTTTTTAATCATGCTATAAATTCAGTAAAGTCCACGAGCAAAACTCACTTTTTAATCATGCTATAAATACAGTAAAGTCCACTTGAGCAAAACTCACTTTTCAGTCATACTTACTTATTTACTGGTATCTGAGCTGATTACTTATTTACTTAGTTGTTCCCCTTCTACCGTGAGGAGTATAAAAAGATAAGGTGACAGGATATCACCTTGTCTTACACCAGTGGTGGTCCTGAATTCTTCTGACATATGGTTTGCTGTCTTCACATAATTTCTGCAAGACTTCTAGAAGTTCTGTGTAGCATGAATCAGAGGTGCTGGAATGTTCTTCCTTGCCAAACAGTCCCAAAGTTTGCTCCAGGGGACCCTGTCAAACGCCTTTTCCAGATCTATGAAACAAAGATGGATCTCACTCTTATACTCAAGAGCCTTTTCACTCAGCTGTCTGAGTGTGAAGATTAGGTCTTGAGTACTTCGGTTTGCTCGGACTCCGCACTGGACTTCATCCAACTGTGGCTCAGCTAGGCGTCGGAGTCTCTGCTCTAGGATTCTAGAGTAGACTTTACCAGGGACACTGAGAAGGGATATGCCTCTATGGTTTCCACATTGTCGATTGTCACCCTTTTTGAAAATCGGTGTTATGATGGCAATCTCCCAATCCTTTGGTATGGCCTTATTGCACCACACTGCCTGTAGGACCCTTAAGAGTAATAGGTCGCCTGATGCTCCCATGTACTTAACCATTTCTGGTGTTATACCATCATGCCCTGCTGCTTTTGCCCATCTTGATTTTCTCCAGTGCTGCCTTCAGTTCTTCCATCTTTATGACATCTTCACCACCATTGGCTTTCTCTTCTGTGCTAGTGGTTATCATTTCTGATGCTTCACCATGCTCACCATCAAGGAGTTCTGAGAAATATTCTTTCCATCTTTCCATTACTTCCTTCGGGGCAGTAAGCAATTTGCCTTGCTTGTCCTTTTAAATGTGAGAGGGCATTAATTTTTCTTCCTAATGTTCTTTAGAGTCTTATAGAACAATTTCTGGTTTTCTTGCGCATCTTTTTCTAGCTTTTCTCTAAATTCTTCCCAGGACTTTTGTTTTGCTGCTAGCACCTTGTTCTTTGCTTCTGTTCTGAGTGTCACATATTCTCTATATTTCTCTATTTGTCCTGCTGTGTTTTTAGCTCCTAAGTATTGTTTCCATGCCATTTTCTTATCTCTTATTTTCTCTTTGACTTCCTCTGTCCACCAAGGTGTCCTCTTTCTCTTGTTCCCAAGTCGGACTTCACCACATGCTTCTGCAGCAGCTGTCTTTATGATGTCCTTGAATTTAAGCCAGAGGGTTTCCAAGTCATCATGTTGTTCTTCTGTGTTTCTCACCGCTGTAGCAATAAGCCCCTGATATCTGGTCTTAATTTCTGGCTCTCTCAGCTTGTAGGTCTTAATGCTCATTTCTCCCGTTCGTTTACATGGTTTCTTGCGCGATGTTGGGCAGTTCCTAGGCTGAGCAACTCTTTCAGTTGTTCTTTTGATTGTAAGCAGGTAGTGATCACTTCCAATCTCTGGCCCCCTCCAGACTCTAGCATCCCGGACATATTTGAATGAGTTCCTCCTAACAATGGCATAATCGATCACTGACTTCTCATTCTTTGTTGGTTCACATCTAGTGTATGCATGTGTGCGCTTATGGGGGAACTTTGTGTTTGTAATGATCAGATTCTGCTCACTGCAGAATCTAAGGAATCGCTTTCCATTGTCGTGGTGGGTTACTTTCCCTTGCCTCCCTGACTCCAAACACTTTGCGACAGTAAAGATAAATTATGTCGCCGTAGATTTCCAGCTTCTTCTCCAAAGTTAAATGCTTCAGGTTGTTAATGTTATCCAACTCTTTTGCCAAGGCTTCTTCCAGCTGTTCCCAAAGCCCTTTTGCACTGGCAGGTGGAAACTTGATTGCATCTCTCTTCCTGTCCAAGAAGTGTGTGAGATCATCATCAGGCAGATCAACTTGAATGTACTCTGCACGTTGGATTGACTCTTGGCTGAGTTCTTCTAACGTCTTACCCGTCAAGACAGAGCGCTATTGATCTCCCCCTGATGAACTCCCACACCCATTTTTCGTTCGGTGGATTTTCATTCCTCTCTGAGTAGAGAATTTCCTACCACAGGCACATGGAAATTCCAGCCGTTGTTCAGAGCTCGAAGTCTGTGTAACGAGTCTGATACCTAAGTTGCTGTGGCCACTGCTTATATATGAAAGAAGCACAAGTACAGTGGAAGCTATAGAGCAGAAGGTCAACAAGTTCATGAGGAAATGGCTAGGGGTACCACCAGGTCTGTCAGATGTAGCACTGTACTGCAAAAAGTCAAAACTTCTGCTTCCTTTCAAGTCAGTTGTTGAAGAGTACAAAGTTGGAAAGGCAAGGCTTGCAATGATGCTAGTAGCTACATGAGTCAGCAGATGACGTGATTAAGTCCATTCAGCCCACACTGAAAATGGGAAGGAAGTGGAGAGAGGAAGAAGCTCTTGATGCTGCCCAAGAGTCGCTCAAACTGAGGGAGGTAATCGGATACACACAAACGAATAGACGGGGATTTGGTCATGGAGACATCCGCTGGTGGTCCAAGGCATCAAGCAGGGAGCGCAGAGACATGGTAGTTCAGGAGATACGAGGATCTGAGAATGATAAAGAGGTTGCAAAAAGCAGTGCAGCACGCCCAACAAGGCCAATGGGCTACATGGGAAGGAGCCCTGCAAAGGTCCTTGACATGGAATGATATATGGCATATGGCACCTCTTAGGCTCAGCTTCGTTTTTAGATCAATGTATGACCTCCTGCCATCGGCCACAAACCTTGTGAGATGGGGAAAGTTAGATGATGAGCAGTGCCCCCTGTGCCATGAGAGGCAGACACTTGAACACGTGCTTTCAGCTTGCAAGGTGTCATTAGGGCAAAGGCGATACACTTGGCGTCACAACAAAGTGCTAAATGAGCTGGCTGCGACAATAGATCTGGCAATGATGAAGGCGAATAGCAATGTCAGGCTGAACACCGCAAACACATACTTTCTGAGAGCAGGAAAGTCAGCACACCCAAAACCGAGTAAATCAGGTAGCAGTGTATGGCGGTAGACCTACCTGGACGAGGGGCATATCCAGAGAGTATCAGGAAATCTTGAAGACGGCTGGATATAGTGCTGCATTCTTCATCATCGCACCAGATTATATTTATTGAACTGACCGTGCCATTTGAATCCAGATTGGAAGAGCAACATTTGTTCAAAGCTGCCAAGTATAGTGATCTGGTTTCGGATCTGAGACACGATGGGTTCACTGCAAGGGTCATGGCTGTTGAGGTGGGTGCAAGAGGGCTCGTGGCTGCATCAGTGTATGATCTATTGAGACTGTTGGGGCTGAGGGGACAGTCGAGAATAAGGGCACTGAAGAGGCTTAGTGAAACTGCGGAAAAGGCATCATGCTGGCTGTGGAACATCCGCAATGGGCCATGGAACTCGGCAGTAAACTATATCCCCACCTGTGTTACAGGAAACATCAAGAAAGTGGACATTTTAAAAAGTCCGCAATACATTGAGTTTTTCGTTGTATTGATGAAGGGGCGGTGGCTTACACGCAACACGAGGCGTTTTTATCGGAGGTGTCGGGCGCAAGTAGATTTCAGTTGCTAGCGTGCAGTGGCCTCAAGCCTCGTTGGTTTTGCGCAGGTGGGTCAGTGTCTGTCCCTAGTCGTGGTGTGCTGTGGCACAATCATTTCTTTTCAACATAAGGGTTACTTTCACAATTGCCTCCAGCTGGCAGAATTGTGGATTTTAAAGCTGCAACCAAGGTGGAGTGGGTTCATTTTCTACATAAGACAACAGGAGGCGAAGACACTTGGGAGTCATGAGCCAGGTGCCCCCCCCCCCCTCTTTTAGAGTGTAAAGGAGTATACAGCGCCGAAACACTTGTTCGACGGGGGGATTTATTCTGATGATCAGATTGCCTCTGGTTGTATCGCTATATATAGAGTTTCCTTATCATAGTTGCATGGTCAAACCAGTGACAATCGGGAAAAGACCGTTGGACTTCTGGAAAGACAGCTGACACTGGGAAAGACTAGAAACTGGCTGACTGGGTTGGCACCCCGTAAGCTGTATACAATTGCTACATGACCCAAAAATCATAGATGCCCCCAGGATTCTCCAAAATGTGTGGGGGGGGGGGGGGAGAATGATGAATCCACAGGCGCCTCATTGGAATCGACCAAAGTCCACTTGAGCAAAACTGACTTTTCAATCAATCTATATATGCAGTAAAGTCCACTTGAATAAACCTCACTTTTCAATCATGTTATATATGCATTAAAGTCCATGTACTGCCATCAATGGTACCTATACCTTGTAGCGGTATGGCAGCTTGCGTACCCTGATAATCCCTAGAGCTATGCCAGTGGGAGTTTTACTCCTGGTAGGTTCAACCAAGCTGGACTGGTCTGTGTGGGTAGGGGTCAGACAAAAGCTGGTACCCTGGTCCTCCAGGTTGGGGGTTTTAGCACAGGGCTGACACCCCTGTCTGTGTAAAAAAAAAAAAACAATGAAGTTACGGAAACAATAATAAATGAACAAACTTTGCTGCGGGATGGACATTCGGAGTCAGTGGCTCGTATGACTGTCAGTGGTGAAAGCCGAAAGGAAGCCACTGACATGAAAACGGATGTCCTGACCGCAAAACAGGATACAAGAATAGGTTTTTGGAATGTCAGGACAATGTACGAGACAGGTAAACTAAGACAGGTCACGGCAGAAATGAGAAACTATAGGTTACACATTCTAGGGATAAGCGAGAGCAGATGGACAGGGGCAGGAAAAGTTAAAACAGCAACAGGAGAAACAGTACTTTACTCTGGAAGAGAGGATGGACAACACAATGAAGGCGTAGCCATTATTCTACAGAAAGGAATAGAAAGGACATTACTGGAATGGAAACCCATCAACAACAGACTGATAAGATTAAGATTGAGAGGGAGATTCATCAACACTACAATAATACAATGCTACGCACCAACGAATGATAGCGATGAGGAGGTCAAGGATGAATTCTATCAACAACTGCAGAAAGAAATGGAAGACACACCTAGATATGATCTTGTTATAGTAATGGGAGACCTCAGTGCGAAAGTTGGTACACACAATACATATAATGAAAGAACAATGGGGAAATGCGGCTGCGGAACAGCAAACGAAAATGGGGATAAACTAATAAGTTTCTGTAGCATTAATAACCTGGTCATTGGAGGAACACTCTTTCCCACATAAAGAAATTCACAAATTAACATGGGAATCACCAAATGGTCGGGACAGAAACCAGATAGACCACATCATGGTTAACGGTAGATGGAGACATGCATTACAAGATGTGAAGGTAAGAAGAGGTGCAGATGTGAGAAGTGATCACCATTTAGTAGTAGCAAAACTGAAAGTGAAACTAAGAAGGGCTGCACCAACTGTAACTACACAGAAAAGGTTTGACATCAGCAAATTGAAGGACTCCCTTACCAGAAAAGCTTTTACGGCCGACATAAAGAAACGATATCAATTTGCCAAAAGTCAGGAAAAGACATTGACTGATGATATAGACCAGAATTTCAACACCATTTCAACAATATACAAAGAAAGCAGAAAATCATGCTTGGGATTCCAGGAAAGGAAGAAGCAAGACTGGATAACACCAGAAACTTTAAACACCATAACGATGAGAAAGGAAATGAAAAGAAAGAAAACAGAAGCGAAGTCCCCCAGGTTAAAGCAACTATATAGCGAACAGTACAGTCAGCTGGATAGGGAGGTTAAACGCCAAACCCGAGCCAACAAAAGGAATTTCCTAGACGATCTCGCAAGACAGGCAGAGGAGGCAGCACTGAGAAATGAACAAAGCACAGTATACAAAATAACTAAATTCATCAGCGGAAAACGAGGTGCAAACAATATTACATTAGTAAGAGATAAGCAAGGTAATCTCATCACGACAACAGAGGGACAAGAAACAAGATGGGCAGAGCACTTCAGAGAAACTCTGAACAAGGAACCACCAGAGACACAATTGAATGTTCCTGAGGCTGAAAACGATCTAGATGTGAATACAGACATTCCACGAAAAGAAGAAATCATCACAGCAATCAAAGGGTTAAAGAACGGCAAAGCTCCGGGCCATGATAACTTAAATGCAGAGCTATTTAAGACAGACCCTGAGCTAGCAGCAGAACTATTAGAACCACTATTTGCACAAGTCTGGAAAACGGGGACAACACCATCAGAGTGGAACAAAGGAATAATTGTCAAATTGCCCAAGAAGGGAGATCTTGCAGACTGCAATAATTGGAGAGGAATCACTCTTCTCTCAGTTCCCAGCAAAATACTAGGCAGGATAATTATACAGAGAATTTCAAAGGCAGTAGATCACAAACTGAGGAAAGAACAAGCAGGATTTAGAAAGAACAGGAGATGTGTAGATCATATATTCACTCTCAGGAACATAATAGAGCAGTGCTCAGAATGGCAAAGACAGCTTTACATTAATTTCGTTGATTTTGAAAAGGCTTTTGACAGCATACATAGGGACAGTTTATGGAAAATACTGAGGGCTTATGGAATTCCAAGCTGCATAGTGTCAATCATAAAAAGCCTCTATGCAAACTTTATGTGCAGTGTTGGGCAGAGCAACCTAACCTTTGAGGTGAAGACAGGAGTACGACAGGGATGCCCCTTATCAACCACTCTATTTTTAACAGTCATAGACTGGGTGATGCGCCAGACAACAGAGGGCAGTCCAAGAGGAATAAGATGGACAACATTTTCTACATTGGAAGATCTGGAATATGCAGATGACATTGCACTACTAGCACATTCACATCAACACATCCAGGAAAAAACGGATAGACTTAATAAGTTTAGCCAGCAGGTGGGCTTGAACATCAATTTAAAGAAGTCTGAGGTCATGACGCTCAATGTGAGCAACCCTGAGCCCATATCAGTAAGGAATACGCAATTGGTACAGACAGATACCTTCACATACCTAGGAAGCATAGTAACACCAGACGGCGGGGCAGGCAAAGACATGAACATCAGAATGAATAAGGCAAGAACAGCCTTCTTTAGCCTAAACAACATCTGGAAGTCCTCCCAATATAGCACAAGCACAAAATTAAGATTATATCAGAGCTGTGTGCTTTCTGTGCTTCTCTGTGGTGCGGAATGCTGGAGAGTTACAGAGAAGGAAATGTCGAAATTGTCCTCTTTTCACACAACATGCCTAAGAAAAATTCACCGAATCTTTTGGCCGAATACCATCACTAACCAAGATCTGCTTACTCGTAGCAAGCAAGAGGACATGCACACCATCATAGCTGGCAGACGCTGGAACTGGGTTGGTCATGTCCTCAGAAGAGACCCCGATGCCATCACAAGAACAGCTATGCTTTGGACCCCTGAAGGAAAACGAAAAAGAGGCCGACCAAAAACAACCTGGCGGAGGACTGTGGAGGCTGAGATGCAAAGAATGAACCAAAGTTGGGGCACTGTACGAAGGATGGCCACCGACCGAGCAAAGTGGAATCAATTTGTTGTTGCCCTACAAGACGCCACTAGGCGTGATGGCCACTGACTGCTTTGACGGTCGGCGGCTAAGGATCAAAGAAGAAGAAAGTCCATGTGAGTAAACCTTACTTTTCAATCATGTTATATATATATATATATATATATATATATATATATATATATATATATATATATATATATATATATATATATATATATATATATATATATATATATATATCAACAGGTTTCCTCAATGTGTGTCCTATCCATCGCCAGAGTCTTTTTCTCAACTCTTGTTCTACTGGCACATGTATCAGTGGCAGATAACTTTTACAGCGGCTTCAGTGGTTATCGCTGTAGCAATAAAGCCATGTATGAACTGCTAACGAGTACACAAAACTTGTTTGTAAGCCGGAATGTAAAGTGTAGTGCTCAGAGTTGACATCACCTAACCCTAACAATTCTTGTCTTGTCTAAGCCGGAATGTAAAGTGTAGTGGTCAGAGTTGACATCACCTAACCCTAACAATTCTTGTCTTGTCTAAGCCGGAATGTAAAGTGTAGTGCTCAGAGTTGACATCACCTAACCCTAACAATTCTTGTCTTGTCTAAGCCGGAATGTAAAGTGTAGTGCTCAGAGTTGACATCATCATCATCATCAGTTGCCATCTCCACAACGGAGGTTGCCTGTAATGGATCTCCAACGTCTTCTGTCTCTTGTCTTGGTGGTACACTCTGATAGACTCTTTCCCGTCCATCTCTTGATGTTATCTTCCCACTTATAGCGCTGTCTTCCCCTTGCACGTTTACCTTCAACTCTCCCTTCTGTTATAGTCTTCTGCAAGGTGTTATGCCTTTTTATGTGGCCAAAGTATTTTAGCTGCCGAACTTTGACCTCTCTCATTAGTTCTCTTTTCATACCTAGATTTTCTAGGACCTCCTTATTTGTTTTCATCTCTTTCCATGAGATACGCCCCATTCTTCTATATATCCACATTTCAAGAGCCTCAATTCTTTCTTCCAAATGCTTATTCATCGTCCATGTTTCTGCACCATACAGAAATGCAGAATATATATATAACACTTTATGATTCTCAGTTTTAATTTATGAGATAACTGTTTGGATGTCAGTATATGTTTCATGTTGTTGAATGTAGCTTTGGCCATTCCTATTCTCTTCTTGATTTCTGTTTCACATCTGCCATCTTCTGTTATTATATGACCAAGATATACGTAGCTCTTGACTTGTTCCAGGATTTTCCCATTTACGCTTATCTTTAATGTGGGTTTATCGTCTGTTTTGCTAATTATCATAGTTTTAGTTTTCTCAATATTAATGTCGAGTCCATATTCATGACTTATACTGTTCACTTGCTTCACTAGTTCTTGTAACTCCTGTTCGCTTTCAGCTAACAACACGGTATCATCTGCATATCTAAGAGTTGACATCACCTAACCCTAACAATTCTTGTCTTGTCTAAGCCGGAATGTAAAGTGTAGTGCTCAGAGTTGACATCACCTAACCCTAACAATTCTTGTCTTGTCTAAGCCGGAATGTAAAGTGTAGTGCTCAGAGTTGACATCACCTAACCCTAACAATTCTTGTCTTGTCTAAGCCGGAATGTAAAGTGTAGTGGTCAGAGTTGACATCACCTAACCCTAACAATTCTTGTCTTGTCTAAGCCGGAATGTAAAGTGTAGTGCTCAGAGTTGACATCACCTAACCCTAACAATTCTTGTCTTGTCTAAGCCGGAATGTAAAGTGTAGTGCTCAGAGTTGACATCACCTAACCCTAACAATTCTTGTCTTGTCTAAGCCGGAATGTAAAGTGTAGTGCTCAGAGTTGACATCACCTAACCCTAACAATTCTTGTCTTGTCTAAGCCGGAATGTAAAGTGTAGTGGTCAGAGTTGACATCACCTAACCCTAACAATTCTTGTCTTGTCTAAGCCGGAATGTAAAGTGTAGTGCTCTGAGTTGACATCACCTAACCCTAACAATTCTTGTCTTGTCTAAGCCGGAATGTAAAGTGTAGTGCTCAGAGTTGACATCACCTAACCCTAACAACTCTTGTCTTGTCTAAGCCGGAATGTAAAGTGTAGTTCTCAGAGGTGGCATCAGAGTCCTGCAGTTTAACAAATTCTTGTCTTGTTTATCATAAACCATTTGGGACCCCAAGATGCAGCAATAGTGAATGCAGTCAGCGACCCATAGCTGTACTGCTTGCATCAGGACCAGCGAACCAGAGCTGGTCAAGACCGCACTCCACCTCCACGTGGTGGTCCTGGAAACAGTCTGCAGGAGTGCAGTCTGGCTGAGCGAGTGCGGATCGCAATGGGAAGGCAAACCCGGTCCCTAAAAAATGCCGTGCTGAAGTCGGATGTGTCGACCGAAAGGTGCAGATATCACAGCTTAGGCGTAAACAGACACAACGCAACCACCGTCCTTTTCAGGGCGAACGAGGAAGAAGAAGAAGATAAACCATTTTAGAGATAAACTGAATGTATAACATCTCTTGTGATGCAGCTTTTTCTAGTAATCATGTTGTACTCTGAGTTGATACAAGATTTAAGATTAGACAGTTATCACATTTAGACTTTTGAATGTCTTGACACTTGCAACTAGGAAATAATTTAACACTTGCACCTTGGATACTAGCAAATAATTTGACACAACTAGGACACTAGCAAATAATTTGACACTTACAACTAGGACACTAACAAATAATTTGATACAACTAGGACATTAACAAATAGTTTGACACAACTAGGACACTAGCAAAAAATTTGACACAACTAGGACACTAACAAATAATTTGACACAACTAGGACACTAACAAATAATTTGACACAACTAGGACATTAGCAAATAATTTGACACAACTAGGACACTAACAAATAATTTGACACTTGCAACTTGGACATTAACAAATAATTTGACACTCACAACTAGCATACTAACAAATAATTTGACACTCACAACTAGGATACTAACAAATAATTTGACACTCACAACTAGCATACTAACAAATAATTTGACACTCACAACTAGGATACTAAGCAATAATCTGACACTCACAACTAGGATACTAACAAATAATTTGACACTCACAACTAGCATACTAACAAATAATTTGACACTCACAACTAGGATACTAACAAATAATTTGACACAACTAGGATACTAAGCAAATAATTTGACACTTGCAACTTGGACATTAACAAATAATTTGACACAACTAGCATACTAACAAATAATTTGACACTCACAACTAGGATACTAACAAATAATTTGACACTCACAACTAGGATACTAAGCAATAATCTGACACTCACAACTAGGATACTAACAAATAATATGACACTCACAACTAGCATACTAAAAAATAATTTGACACTCACAACTAGGATACTAACAAATAATTTGACACTCACAACTAGGATACTAAGCAAATAATTTGACACTCACAACTAGGATACTAACAAATAATTTGACACTCACAACTAGGATACTAACAAATAATTTGACACAACTAGGATACTAACAAATAATTTGACACTCACAACTAGGATACTAACAAATAATTTGACACTCACAACTAGGATACTAAGCAAATAATTTGACACTCACAACTAGGATACTAACAAATAATTTGACACTCACAACTAGGATACTAACAAATAATTTGACACAACTAGGATACTAAGCAAATAATTTGACACTTGCAACTTGGACATTAACAAATAATTTGACACAACTAGCATACTAACAAAGAGTTTGACACTCACAACTAGGATACTAACAAATAATTTGACACTCACAACTAGGATACTAAGTAAATAATCTGACACTCACAACTAGGATACTAAGTAAATAATCTGACACTCACAACTAGGATACTAACAAATAATTTGACACTCACAACAAATAATTTGACTACAACTAGGCAACTAGGATACTAAAAAAAATAATTTGACACTCACAACTAGGATACTAACAAATAATTTGACACTCACAACTAGGATACTAACAAATAATTTGACACTCACAACTAGGATACTAACAAATAATTTGACACTCACAACTAGGATACTAACAAATAATTTGACACTCACAACTAGCATACTAACAAATAATTTGACACTCACAACTAGGATACTAACAAATAATATGACACTCACAACTAGCATACTAAAAAATAATTTGACACTCACAACTAGGATACTAACAAATAATTTGACACTCACAACTAGGATACTAACAAATAATTTGACACTCACAACTAGGATACTAACAAATAATTTGACACTCACAACTAGCATACTAACAAATAATTTGACACTCACAACTAGGATACTAAGCAATAATCTGATACTCACAACTAGCGTACTAACAAATAATCTGACACTCACAACTAGGATACTAACAAATAATTTGACACTCACAACTAGGATACTAAGCAAATAATCTGACACTTCACATTAGTTTTTAGAGCCGTGGTAGCGAAGTGGTTAGTGCACTGGCTTCCCAGCTCGGCGGTCCATGGTTCGATCCCCAGTTGAGGTGGGATTTTTTAGACCGCAGACGGCTCTGGGGCCGACCCAGTCTCATGAATTGGGTACCAGAGCAACTTCTGGGAAGGTTAAGGCGGCCGGCGTGATGCTGATCACATCACCCGTAGTGTGCCGATGATCAAGAAAAGATGGGCCTAACACCATTTTCCCAACATGCGTCAGTGGGCGTGTAACGGAATCCTTTACCCTTTTTTTTTTCTTTTTATAAATTTAGGTTTTATTAAAATTGCTTTTGGAAAACTATAACAGGTGCAGTAATGATAATTACAAATTGAAAAACTTGTTTGAGAATGGTTAAATTATTGCTGCATGCTTTACTTGTTATTCTGACCATAAACTTCCATCGTTATGCAGACGTATGATAAGCAGACTTGTGATAAGCAGACTTTAAGATAAGTTAAAGTGTTTTAGATGGTCCCAGCGACTTTTACTTATCCCGACTGAACAATATATACTGTATATTTAAGTCTCTGTTTAAACATTTGAACATTTTATTTCAGGATAAAAGTGATGCAAACGAAGTATTTATATTGAAATGTTTTAGAAGACAACCATCCATCAAATATTCCAGCTGTAAGATTACTTCTTTATACCTGTGTTTCTCTGATTCTCATTCTATCTGTCCACACACACCCTTACACAAATGCATACATTTTGAGGTTGCATTAGCTTCCTATTCTTCTCTACTCTATAACAAAGCTAAGCTGGCTCATGTTATTCTGTCAAACAATGCCCCACCGTTCATACGTTCATTGTTACAAACCAGTAGGAAAGAGGGACTATAATTACATTTACCTCTGATCAAACCTAGGATCGACCTGTTCAAAATGAGCCTAGCCTACTCTGGAGCCTATTTGTGGAACAGCCTTACACACCATCTAAAAAGCCTTCCTGCACAATACTTATTCAGCAAAGCACTTTTCAAACACTGATTATCTGCCCCCATAGATGCAGTCTTTGCCTGTGCACATCTCATCCAAATATCAACATTTCTTTTCCTCTCCTGCTCGTTCCACAAACAGGTTATTTTTCTATGTGAATAATTTTTATTAGATCTATATTAGAGTGACCATATTATTATTTTTTTTTTTAAAGAATGACATTTTCTGATTTTTCGACTCAACAGGAGGACATTTTTTTAAGACAAGGAAAACATAAAAGAGGACACACTAATGTCACTAATTGAACACACATTTATGTCACTAATTGAACACACATTTATGTCACTAATTAAACACATGTCCTTTGTCCATTGACTTTCCATTAAAGAAAAAAGCATCTCAATATTAGTATTATGTCCTGGAACAGCAAGACAATATTGAGCAACGAGCAGTTCAGTAACTTTTTTTGTTTTTTTTAAAATAAAATTTTGCTTTGTTTTGGCGAGGCGCGTCCTGTTCAACCTCACCGGTTATATTAGGGCGGAAGTCCAAATATAAAAAACCTTTAGGTGTGGAGAATGGTTACAGTCACTCTACATTTCTGGATTGTTCACAAAATTTGGTCCACTTTTCATGTGCCAGTATTTCAATAAAAATATAATCATTCACATTATAGAATTATTTACTCAATGAACAACAAGAATAAAACTAAAATTTCAGTCGATTGATGATGTATACTGTTCAAAAAAAGAAACGCATAGCTATCCGAGGGCGCGTTTTTATGAGTTTGTAAGTAAAATTTGATGCTAGGGTATATAAAAACCAGCCTCAAATGTTCTTTACAGTGTCAAATGCACGTGTTGACCTGAATTGCGTTCGTTTTTGTAATTGTTACAACGCAGTGGTCAATAGTGTTTATGACGCAATTTTTTACCACAGCTCATGTTGCGCGCACGTGAAAGCAACAAAATTTGGGGTGAACACTATTCACTGACTATGCAACTGAAACCCTATAAAAGGATAACGCTACACAAACAAAATTCAGTTCATTTTCAAGCAGACATTTATGGCGTCTCTATCGATAAATTTAAGGAACATTGCTATTGGCCGACTGCATGCAGGCGAAAGTCAAAGTCAGGTTGCCAGGCATCTAAACGTGCATCAGAGTACCATCAGTCGACTTTGGCACCGGTTCCAAGCCACTGGCTCAGTTGAAGACCGGCATCGCAGTGGACGACCCAGAGTGACAACAGCAGCGGAGGGTCGCTTTATTCGGCTTCGTCATCGCAGAGACAGGTTTACAACAGCTTCCTCAACTGCCCAGTCATTGCCTGCAAGACGTCATGTGTCTGATCAAACTGTCCGGAATAGACTGCATGACGCTGGACTTTGGGCACAATGACCTCACCGAGGACCTGTCCTTACGCGCCGCCATCGCGAAAATCGACTTCTTTGGGCCAACCAGCATCGTCCCTGGGCAGCTGACAATCAATGGAGACGTGTATGGGTTAGTGACGAATCTTTCTTTTTGTTGCAGCGTCATGATAGATGGCGTAGGGTCTACCGTAGGCGAAATGAACGTTTTGCCCAAAATTGCGTTGATGAAGCTCTGCCGCATGGTGGTGGAGGTGCATTGGTGTGGGGAATGATCAGTTACAACGGAAGTAGTCAATTGGTGCACATTGAAGGAGGCTTGAATGCGCAACGATACGTCAATGAAATTCTTCGACCCCATGTCCTTCCACTTTTGGCTGCCCAAAGGTCTGTGTTTCAACAGGACAATGCCAGACCCCATTGTGCACGGTTGACCACGCAGTTCCTGACTGCCAACAACATTCTCACCCTTCCCTGGCCATCCCTGTCTCCAGACATGAGTCCGGTTGAGCACCTGTGGGATAAGCTGCATAGACGTGTTTGTCGCCGAGACGTTGCTCCAGCCAATCGTCGTGATCTGTTCCAGGCACTCCAGGAAGAGTGGGCAGCAATCCCACAGGCCCACATCAGACGTCTGATCGCATCCATGCCCAGGAGATGCCAGTCGCTGATCGATGCAAGAGGAGGCCACACACCATACTAACGGGAAAGCCCGTACGCCAAAAATCTCTCGTGACCCAGATGCAAAACAACTGTCAATTGATTGGTTGAACCCTAAGGTATTCTTGTGTGCAATTTGAACAATTAACTCATTAAATTAAAAAAAGTTATTGAATGTCAAAATTATGGCTATGTGTGTGCCTTCAGTAGCTATGCGTTTCTTTTTTTGAACAGTATAGATTGAGGTTAGTTGTGTCAAAGTAGAATAAGCAATGATGGATTCCAGCTTTCCCACTTTGAATTTTTACCAAAAAAAAAAAAAAACCCCTAGATTTCGGCGACTTGGGCTATTTTGAGACTACTATGGTAGATTTTTGGGCTACTTTGGGTATTTTTGGGCTATTTTGGCCACCGAAATCTAGGTGGGGTTTGTCAACTAATAAAGGAAAATGACACCTAGACAGGACCCCCCCCAAAAAAAAAACCCCCTAGATGTAGGTGAACTCACCTAGGAGTGGTAAAGCTGATGGATACCTTCTATCAAATGTGAACGGATGTCAAGTTGGCCAGATTTCACAAAATATTGATTACCTCACATTAAAAAAGAACTCCGAAATTTAAAAAAAAAGCCGGGCGGACGCTAAATGTTGTTGTTGACAGCCGACGAAATCCGGACGTATGATCACCCTAAATATTATTATTATATGATTGTTACGCACGGATCATTATTATTTTTCGTTTGTATAAACATTTTTCATATGTATGATCATTTTTTTGACTGAAGTGTGTATTATGTTTTCTATGGTCAAAGGGACATAATCCGAGTTATCGAAACTACAATTTTTTTAGGAGTTGCCTTCTCTTGTATAGAGACACGTTCGGTCTATAATTTCTTGAACGAAGCGTGACCACATCTCCTTATTTGGTAGTATCAGTCAACTATGGTAGATGTCTGAAACCTTTCTTAACGCTTCTTTTCATGACCATAAAAGGCGCGACTGTGTAAGACTTTTATCTCGAATGTTCTTCGAATCGTCTTATTGTGAACGGCAACTCAGAGATTGTCGTTCTGCGCATGTCAAAAACCGGGAGTTCGTTCTGTGTGTTCCGCCCAGTTGGGGCAGTTTAGAAATGGTTTAAGAAGCGAGCAGACGCAACTGCGTCTTGTGATTCTCTGAGGGAAATACAGTGTCTTAGTGAGTTAGTTAGCTAACTAGACTATTTCCCAGTATTATGCAGCCTGCCTGGAGGCATATGTTCATGGTTGATTTTCCGAAATAAGGTAATTCCTCTTGTATCGAACTTTATGCTATCGTCTAGAGGTTCGTCATTTTGTCGCCTATTTGCTCGCCTGTGTGATGCAAAATGGAGAGGTACTTTGACTAGGATTAAGTCACCAGTATCTGTATACCTGAACTAGTTAAATATATATGGGTCGCTCTAGACCAACAAGACTGTTGTCTGTGTTCCAGGATTCGTTATATCAGAGATCACGTCCAAGTCAGATGGTTAGACTTAGGAACATTATAAAGGTCGAGCTGACCTGTAGCCCATGTATGCTATTCACGTGCAGACAGTGAACGGACTTATTGTATACAACTGATCTGCTAGCATCAGAATGGGAGCATTTATTATTGTTTATGAACATTGAAGATCTGTAGCTGACACTGTTGCAGAAGTTATAGAAATTATTATTATTTATACAGCTTCACGAACTAGCACTCGATGATTGATGAATTTCTGAATCTATTGAACTGTGATGTCTTATGACGCATATATACAACAGCTATCATTGCTGACTACAGAAATTGTTTTCAATGTGCCATATCATCTTGCTGAACTCGTTAACCATGTTGATGTCATAAGTATCATGACTGTTTTGTGGCGTGCAATAAATGAAAGAAACTTATACAACGAAGTTACCCTTTCTATGACTCTACACGTCATGTTGCCTGTGTGATAACCCTGTGAACTGTTCCACTACCACATACACAGCAACATCCTAAATCAGAGAAGACACCTACATCTTACACTTTAACACCAGGTGTCGATAAGGGTGGCAAGTTACCACTTCAGCACAAATCCACCCTTATCATTTTTGGTGGCCAGAGCTGGTTCTATCATCTGATATTTTGGCGCACCATATCATTTTTGGTGGCCATAGGTTGGTTCACTCTGATTCCAGCTATCAAGGGGGTCAGCAAACCCAGACATCATCATCATACTAGATACAACTACAGCATCAACTACCACCTTACAAGAAATTTTATTGAAAGTATCCGGATTTTCTGACAGTTGCTGATTTTGAAACTACCCGGCGCTGCTCGGCAATATTGAAGTTTATGTAAAATTAGAAGGACAAGTACCGAGCGAATGGATTTCCTGATCTGGTGAAAAGAAGGACAAGTGCCGTAACAACTGTTCCGGTCTCAGGGGTACTGCTGCGGGTTCAGAAGGTCAAGTGCCGGTTAAATCAATTTAGAAGATTCAGAAGGTCAAGTGCCGTAACAACTGTTGCAGTATTAGAAGCTCATTTCCTTCGTCATGGCTGTTTATGGGAGCAGAAGTTAATCAACGTTGGATCATTATCCTCAGAATGCTGATTACATCCTGTTCTGCACCGTGCTGACGCTGGATTTATAGAAGTTAAGTGGCCTGTTTTGTTTGTGAACTGTGCCCTTATGTTCTAACTGAGCCTTCTGTACTTTCACACTTTCTCCTATTGTTTTCATGATACATGTTTATATGTTATATGTTATTTGTTATTTGTATATTTATATGTTTATATTTCTGCGGGTTTTCTCGGTTGGGCGGAGTCTTACAGTAGAAGATACCACGTCACAGAGGTTCTACTGTTAGCGTTTTCGTTAGGGACTGTGCGAATTTCCTACAGTGAAATTTGCTAGCGACAATCGTTGCTATATCTGTTTAGTTGTGACGAGTTGTGCTTTATTTTTGTTTCTTGTATATATATGGTATTTTCTTTTTTCTTTTTCTCTCTCTTTCTTTGTGTTTTTAGTTTCGATTTCGATTGTTTGTATTTGTAGGTCTCCCCTTTGCTATTATTCAGTTCTTTACGTATATTTTTGTGTATACACTGTAGCGTCATTTGTTAGTCATATCTTCGCATATTTCTTTTTAGTTTTGCTGTTTGTGTATTTGACTTATGCGAATGTTTTCGTATTGTTTGATCTTTGTTGATTGTTTACATTGACTCTGATCTTTGTTATTGTTTACATTGACTCTGATCTTTGTTATTGTTTACATTGACTCTGATCTTTGTTGTTGTTTACATTGACTTTGATCTTTGTTATTGTTTACATTGTTGATGACCTTTGTTATTGTTTACATTGTCTTGTTATTGTTTACATAGTTCTTGCATAGTTAGCTTTCACTATTGTTGATATATGCTCATGCACTATTGGTCTATAGTGCACTTATCATAACAAACTGGTGTTTTTGCTTATGCACTATTGTAGTGCAGTTATGATAAATAACTGATGATTATGCACTGATTTGGGTAGTGCACTGTTAATTAAGAGGTGACTTGTGATATTATTATACATTTGATAATACAAGTTGGTGTCAACTCCTGTTTCCCACAGAGATTGGGTTCAACATAGAGATTATACAAGCACTTTATTAAGTCTTGTTGCTATTTAACATTGAAATAAGATAATTAATTATTTCAGGTTCTGTACTCACATTTTGGACATCATGTCTACATTTGAGTACTTTATTGAGCAGGGTAAAGCCCTTGGGAAGACAGGTGATAAATTAGAAGAATTTGCGACTGTTCAATATGCCAAGGCATTGAAGTCGGAAGAAAAGAAAATGAAAGAACAAACTGAACAAAAGAGAATAGAGGCTGAAATAGAACAAAAGAAACTGCAGATGCAGGTGGAGGAAAAAAGATTTCAAATGGAAATGGAAAAACAAAAAAGAGAAGCTGAAAATAAGAGACTTGAAAAAGAAGCTGAAGAAAAAAAGTTACAGGCCCAGGCTGAAGCTGAAAATGAAAAAAAGAAGCTGAAAATAAGAGACTTGAAAAAGAAGCTTGAAAAAAAGAAGCTGAAAATAAGAGACTTGAAATAGAGGCTGAAGGAAAAAAGTTACAGGCCCAGGCTGAAGAAAGAAAGTTACAGGCTGAGGCTGAAGAAAGAAGGTTACAAAGAGAGGCTGATGAGAGAAAAGCAAAAATGGAACATGATGAAAAAGTCTTAGCTTTAGAGTTAGAGAAGTTAAAGTTATTGAACACTGGTAATGCTAATGAGGCAAATAAGGTGTCAAATAAGACTAATGCTAAGGATTTCAAGCTTAATCTACCAGCATTTAATCCCTCAATCGATGATATAACATTTTATCTAGATAGATTTGAAAGTGCATGTAATGTACATAATATAGATAAAACATTATATGTGTATCATCTGTCCAAGATACTTAGAGGTGATGCTTTGACTTTGTTGAGTATGGTAGATGTGCCTGACAAAAACAACTATGAGGTTGTCAGGGCGGCGTTGTTAAAGAAGTACCAACTTAACGAGGACGGATATCGTCTTAAATTTAAAACCATGTTACCAGAAACTGGAGTTGAATTCTCTGAATTCATCTCAGGCATCCGTCTTACTTTTTTACGATGGGTTGAGTTGTCTAAGACAGAAAATACATTTGAAGCTCTTATGGATTTACTACTTAGAGATAAGGTTATGTCTTCTGTTAATGAAGCTTTTCTATCTTTTCTTCATGAGCGTAAGCCTAAAAACATAAAAGAAATGGAAGAATACTGTAGCCAGTATGTTACTGCGCATCCGCACATAACCATTAGTAACTCTAAGGTGAAAGAAGGTCTGCCAGTTGCTTCGGCAGCACCTTATGGCCCAAATTTTATGCGTAAATTTCAGGGTAGCCAGAAAAATTTCAATAAAAAGAGTAATCGTAATTATGCCCAGAACCATAGTGATCAATTCCAGGGTGATTCTTCTTCCCAGAACTGGAGACAACCTAATACTACACGTTATTCTACTCCGGTTAACTTTAGAAATTTTCACAAAGGTAATCGGTATAGAGGAAAATATTTTATGCAGAGACCTCAATACCAAGATAATAGAGGTTCTCAACAGCATAGAGATAGTAATGACAGTTATGGAAACTGGAACTCAAACCAGGATAAAAATTACAGTAGGGACTTTAATGATAATTGCAGAGGCAATAATGGTCGCGGTAGATCGCAACATAAGAGAAAAAGATATCAACAGACAAATTCTGTTCAACAAGAATCTCAGGGAGCAGATAAACAGGTTAATAATGATAAAGACCATAATGCTATCGGATGCTCATCTTTTGATTTTGGTAGGGCAAATAAATGTATCCAATGCAGTACTTTATTTGATCCGAAAACCATTAGTACTCTAAGCTGTGGTCATCCTTTGCCCGCTCTTCCTGCTAATGTTGCTCATGATGGGAGAGGTTCTCTTATATTACATAAGGGGCTAGTAAATAGTAATCCAGTCTCAGTGTTGTTTGATTCTGGATGTACTACTGTCGGCGTTAGGCAATCTCTTGTAGATCCATCCTGTGCTACAGGAAAAGTCATCAAATGTGTCACATTTGGTGGCACGTTAGAAAAGTATCCTACTGCTATAATACACATTGCTACTCCTTTCTTCACGGGAGAGGTCCACGCGTGTCTACTTCCAAACCCTATTGCGGACCTTATTATTGGTCGTATTCACGGAGTTAGGGAATGTACCCCACAGCAGATTGCTGTTTGGGAAGAGCAAAACATTGAAGCTACCAATGCGGTGGTCACAAGAGCACATGCTCTGGATCCACCTCAAACTTCATTAACTAATAATGATGAAGTAAATGACCAAGATAGTCACTTGACTATTACACGTGACTCATTTATCAAATTGCAAGAAGAAGATCCTTCTTTACAAAAATTCTTCATTCTAGCAAAAAAAGGTGATCCTAATCAGAACACTAATAGGAAATCTTGGATTTCTATGAAGAACGGCGTACTTGTACGTATGGTACAAGACTCGACTACGTCCACTCATTCACAAATTCTTGTGCCTAAGAGCATGAGATTGCAAATATTGCAACATGCTCATGACTCGCAATGTGCTGGACATATGGGTTTTTCCCGTACAAAGTCGAGGGTTCTTGCGGCTTTCTTTTGGCCATTTGTGAGCAAGGACATACGAATGTACTGTCGCTCTTGCAAAGTATGTCAGGAGGTCAAATCTAAAGGACCACGACATGCTGCGCCTATCCAGGCTGCTGACATTCCTATTCGCCCTTTTCAAAAAATGGCAATAGATATTATCGGTCCTTTTAGAATTAAGTCGGCTAGAGGACATCAATTTATCCTTACATGTGTCGATATGTGCACACGTTGGCCAGAGGCAATACCTCTCAAGAGCATCTCAACTGCTGATATCGCAGACGCTCTTTGGCTGATATTTTCTCGCTTGGGTTTTCCCGGAGAAATATTGTCAGACCATGGCACTCAACTTATATCAGACACTATGTCACAGGTAATGTCTATGCTACACATTAAAAGGTCTCTCAGCAGTATCTATCACCCAATGTCTAATGGGTTGGTCGAACGTTTAAATAGGACTCTGAAAACTTTACTTGGTAAAATAACTGAGGATCATCCTCAGGATTGGGACAGGGTCTTACCCGCGGCTCTCTTTGCGTATAGAGAGGTCCCCAATGAACATACGGGGTTTTCCCCTTTTGAACTTGTCTTTGGCGCGCAACCGCGCGGCCCTATGTCTTTACTTCACGATCTAATCACTGCCGATAATATTAGCGATGAGACTCAATCTTCTTATGAGTACGTCATTGCTCTTAGGCAAAAGATCATCGAGGCATGCAAACTAGCAACTTCGTCTTCAGAATTTGCTAAAGAAAAGGCAAGGCAGTTTGCAAATAAGAATAGATGTCTACGACAACTTTGTCCAGGTGACAAAGCTCTCGTTCTACTTCCTTCAAGGGAGAACAGACTTCTAATTGCATGGAAAGGTCCATATGCAATAGTCTCCAAAATTTCTGATGTCGACTATGTTGTCGATATTGATGGAAAGCATAAAACTTTCCACATAAATATGCTCACAGAATTTTATGAAAGACCTGACTATTTGCAGCCTATTTTCCAGGCTACGGACAATTCACAAGCAACTCATGGTCAGTACTCATCTCTGTCAGTTATACAGGATGAGGAAACTACTTTTTCTGATGTCAATCTTCCTCTTTCTATGGTCCCACTTTATTCTACGGAATCTTGGAAAAACGTGACCGTTTCTCCAAATCTTTCCGCTGAGGAACATCGACAAGTTTCTTCGATGTTGCAAACATTTCAGGATGTTCTTACAGACATCCCGGGACACACACATGTCATAGAACATGACATTGTGCTAACTGATCACAATCCTATCAGAGTCAGACCATATCCAATACCTATTCATTTCCAGTCTCAAGTCGAAAAAGAGTTGGATGAAATGATACGTTTGGAAATCATTGAACCATCCACTTCAGCATACTCTTCGTCTATGGTTATTGTTCGAAAGAAGGATAATAACATTCGCATTTGCGTAGATTATCGCAAATTGAACCAAGTTACGAAGTTCGATGCTGAACCTATGCCTTCATTAGAAGAGCTACTCAATAAACTTTCTAATTCTAGATTCTTTACCAAACTAGATTTGTCTAAAGGTTATTGGCAAGTCCCGCTAACTGAACGTGCCAAACCTTTTACAGCTTTTTCTACACCTAGGGGTTTATTCCAATGGAATTTCATGCCTTTTGGTCTTATGAACGCCCCTGCTACATTCGTACGCATGATGCGGCGAATTCTCGCATATCGTACAGATGTCATAGCATACCTAGATGATATCTGTCTATTCAGTGATTCTTGGGAAGATCATTATTTGGGTTTATACGAATTACTGTCTACTCTTCGCGAGTATAACTTGACTGCAAAACCCTCTAAAGCCTTTATAGGATTTAGCGAGATTTCTTTCCTAGGTCATCGGGTTGGTCATGGTCTTTTAAAGACAGAGGACCACAATGTTTCAAAAATACTTAACATTTCGGTCCCTAAGACGAAGAAACAAGTAAGGAGTCTATTAGGTTTGATTCAATTCTACGGACGATTCATTCCGAATCTGTCCTCCATTATGGCACCGCTTTCTACTTTATTGAAGAAAGGGTCGCCTAATCTGATCCGCTGGTCTAAAGAATGTCAATCCTCATTGGACCAGGTTAAAGCCCTATTTTCATCTCCACCTATTCTTAAGTTACCTACTATTGAGAAGACTTTTGTTCTTCGAAGTGACGCCTCGTCAATAGGGATTGGGGCAGCACTAATGCAGGAGTATTCTGATACTTTGCATCCGGTGATGTATATCTCTAGGAAATTAAACGCTGCAGAAAAGAATTACTCGGTTTTAGACCGTGAGTTATTGGCTATGGTATGGTCTATTCTGAAGTTACAAAGATTTCTTCTAGGCGCACATTTCATTGTGGAAACCGACCAGAAAGCGCTTACTGCTATTCAGAGCAAAAACTTGAAGAGCTCGAGGTCCACTCGTTATGCCATAGCTCTTCAACCATTTCATTTCTCGGTTCGAGCTATCCGTGGTTCGGATAATGTAATGGCAGACATTCTGTCCAGATGTCCACACGATTCCACATGATTCTTCTGTCATATATATATATTTCCTGATATACAGTCCAATGTTATAATGACATGTTAGTAGATTTTGTCTCATTTTTTTTTTTTGAGGGAAATTTATAACATTGTACCATGTAATTATCTAAGAAGGCTTAGTTAGTGATATACGGGCCAAAAGATCACTCGGCCACATTTAAATAAATTATTTTCAGGATTGTATTAAGAAATTTACCAGTTGTCTTTAAGATTTGTGTTATTGATATTTTCGCAGCACATCATTGAAGTCTGCGAGTTTATGTCCATTGTGGAACTTTGAGGATATCAAGTCCTGTCCTACATTGGGAGCGGATGATGTCCACATCTTCTTCTATTGAATGTTTTGTGTCACCGAAGAGCAACACATGTATTACTTATTAATTACTGTTACTTTATATAATGTAATAATATAGTGCGGTATATTAGTAAATTACACCGCTATTTGCAACACATTGTATGATAACACATAATATATTTAATTTCATATATTGGTATGAGTATAATTTGATTGTCATTATGTTGTTGCCATCATTGTGGCGTGTGTTGGTGGCACCTTCCTGGAATATATCAGCGTATACTTAGATAAATTTTTTCTCTAAGGATCTGAGATATGATCTCAGTGTCGCTCCATGCGTTGAGCTAATTTGTTAGGTAAATATCCACGCATCATACGTGCGTTAGGAGCCTAGATTTTTTCCGGCTCCAGGATTTAAAAAAAAAAAAAATGTTTCATTTTTTTTTTTTTTTCCAGGGAGGGTGCGGTAATGTTACGCACGGATCATTATTATTTTTCGTTTGTATAAACATTTTTTCATATGTATGATCATTTTTTTGACTGAAGTGTGTATTATGTTTTCTATGGTCAAAGGGACATAATCCGAGTTATCGAAACTACAATTTTTAGGAGTTGCCTTCTCTTGTATAGAGACACGTTCGGTCTATAATTTCTTGAACGAAGCGTGACCACATCTCCTTATTTGGTAGTATCAGTCAACTATGGTAGATGTCTGAAACCTTTCTTAACGCTTCTTTTCATGACCATAAAAGGCGCGACTGTGTAAGACTTTTATCTCGAATGTTCTTCGAATCGTCTTATTGTGAACGGCAACTCAGAGATTGTCGTTCTGCGCATGTCAAAAACCGGGAGTTCGTTCTGTGTGTTCCGCCCAGTTGGGGCAGTTTAGAAATGGTTTAAGAAGCGAGCAGACGCAACTGCGTCTTGTGATTCTCTGAGGGAAATACAGTGTCTTAGTGAGTTAGTTAGCTAACTAGACTATTTCCCAGTATTATGCAGCCTGCCTGGAGGCATATGTTCATGGTTGATTTTCCGAAATAAGGTAATTCCTCTTGTATCGAACTTTATGCTATCGTCTAGAGGTTCGTCATTTTGTCGCCTATTTGCTCGCCTGTGTGATGCAAAATGGAGAGGTACTTTGACTAGGATTAAGTCACCAGTATCTGTATACCTGAACTAGTTAAATATATATGGGTCGCTCTAGACCAACAAGACTGTTGTCTGTGTTCCAGGATTCGTTATATCAGAGATCACGTCCAAGTCAGATGGTTAGACTTAGGAACATTATAAAGGTCGAGCTGACCTGTAGCCCATGTATGCTATTCACGTGCAGACAGTGAACGGACTTATTGTATACAACTGATCTGCTAGCATCAGAATGGGAGCATTTATTATTGTTTATGAACATTGAAGATCTGTAGCTGACACTGTTGCAGAAGTTATAGAAATTATTATTATTTATACAGCTTCACGAACTAGCACTCGATGATTGATGAATTTCTGAATCTATTGAACTGTGATGTCTTATGACGCATATATACAACAGCTATCATTGCTGACTACAGAAATTGTTTTCAATGTGCCATATCATCTTGCTGAACTCGTTAACCATGTTGATGTCATAAGTATCATGACTGTTTTGTGGCGTGCAATAAATGAAAGAAACTTATACAACGAAGTTACCCTTTCTATGACTCTACACGTCATGTTGCCTGTGTGATAACCCTGTGAACTGTTCCACTACCACATACACAGCAACATCCTAAATCAGAGAAGACACCTACATCTTACACTTTAACACCAGGTGTCGATAAGGGTGGCAAGTTACCACTTCAGCACAAATCCACCCTTATCAATGATGATTTAATGTGCAGCTGTTTTGATTTCTTAATTTGTTATTTTTTGTATATTTGTGTTTGTAATTGCATCTGTATCGCTGTGAAATATGGAAAACATCAAAAAAGAACAATCAAGAAATTGCAGACATTCATAAATAGGGCTTTTTGTAGAATAGAAGGATTGAAATAGTGTGACAAGATCACCAGTGTGGAACTGATGACAAGAACCAGACAAGTGCCAGTAGAACAGGAGATGAGTTAAAGATGCTGGTGATGAATAGGACACTCATTGAAGAAACATCTTGTGACCTTTACAGGGCAGTCCTTGTTCTGGAATGTACAGGGTAAGAGAGGTAGACACCACAAAACACAAGAAGGAGAAAACTGGAGACTAATGAAAGGATCCAGATGGCACGGGAAGACAGTTACTGGATGGCATGGGAAGACAGTTACTGGATGGCATGGGAAGACAGTCACTGGATGGCATGGGAAGACAGTTACTGGATGGCACGGGATGACAGTTACTGGATGGCACAGGAAGACAGTTACTGGATGGCACGGGAAGACAGTTACTGGATGGCACGGGAAGACCGTTACTGGATGGCACGGGAAGACAGTTACTGGATGGCATGAGAAGACAGTTACTGGATGGCACGGGAAGACAGTTACTGGATGGCACAGGACGACTTGGCATACATTTGTTGAAGGCCTGTGCTCCTTGGGGAGGTGAAGGGTATTGACATGACGATGATGTGATACAGCGACGTCTGCTGGGACATTGTTGTAGGTCGTCTTGGTAACATCCCATTTCTATAGCACGGAGTTGGACAGTGATGATGTGATGCAGCGACGTCTGCTGGGACATTGTTGTAGGTCGTCTTGGTAACATCCCATTTCTATAGCACGGAGTTGGACAGTGATGATATGATACAGCGACGTCTCCTGGGACATTGTTGTAGGTCGTGTTGGTAACATCCCATTTCTATAGCAGGGAGTTGGACAGTGTTGATGATGTGATACAGCGACGTCTGCTGGGACATTGTTGTAGGTCGTGTTGGTAACATCCCATTTCTATAGCACGGAGTTGGACAGTGATGATGTGATACAGCGACGTCTGCTGGGACATTGTTGTAGGTCGTGTTGGTAACATCCCATTTCTATAGCATGGAGTTGGACAGTGATGATGATGTGATACAGCGACGTCTGCTGGGACATTGTTGTAGGTCGTGTTGGTAACATCCCATTTCTATAGCAGGGAGTTGGACAGTGTTGATGATGTGATACAGCGACGTCTGCTGGGACATTGTTGTAGGTCGTGTTGGTAACATCCCATTTCTATAGCACGGAGTTGGACAGTGATGATGTGATACAGCGACGTCTGCTGGGACATTGTTGTAGGTCGTGTTGGTAACATCCCATTTCTATAGCACGGAGTTTGACAGTGACGATGATGTGATACAGCGACGTCTGCTGGGACATTGTTGTAGGTCGTCTTGGTAACATCCCATTTCCATAGCACGGAGTTGGACAGATCTGCATTATCGTCATGATCCGTCATGGTGCTTGAAAGCCCACAGCATTAAGAGGCCCTGGAACAATCTATGATATGCGGAGCAGAGCACAATCTTCCAGCTAAGAACAAAATACGCCAGACTCGACAAGCACTTAAATAAATTAAACCCCTGACATGAGCCTAATTGCTGCGACTGTACACATAAACATATGAGACAGTTCAGCATGTGCTGCTCACTTGCCCAGCACTCTCCACCGAAAGAAGAAAGCTATTGCAGAGCTCCCCAACTAATCACAAAAATACGACTGGGTCCCCAACAATCACAAACTCACTATAAGATCACTGTCAGTTCACACCTGCTTGCCATTTTCATTTTCTGTTGGATGAAAAGTGTCATCTCTTGTTCTCTTGGATGGGTTGTGTCATCTCTTGTTCTCTTGGATGGAAAGTGTATTATTCTCTTGGATGGAAAGTATCATCTCTTGGATGAAAAGTGTGTTCTCTTGGATGGAATGTGTCATCTCTTGTTTTCTTGGATGGAAAGTGTCTTGTTCTCTTGGATGGAAAGTGTCATCTCTTGGATGAAAAGTGTCATCTCTTGTTCTCTTGGATGGAATGTGTCATCTCTTGCTCTCTTGGATGGAAAGTGTAATCTCTTGTTCTCTTGGATGGAGAGTGTCATCTCTTGTTCTCTTGGATGGAGAGTGTCATCTCTTGCTCTCTTGGATAGACAGTGTCATCTTTTGCTCTCTTGTATACAAAGTGTCATGTCTTGTTCTCTTGGATGGAGAGTGTCATCTCTTGTTCTCTTGAATGGAGAGTGTCATCTCTTGTTCTCTTGGATGGAGAGTGTCATATATTGTTCTCTTGGATAGAAAATGTCATCTCTAGTTCTCTTGTATGGAAAGTATCATCTCTTGTTCTCTTGGATAGAGAGTGTCATATCTTGTTCTCTTGGATAGAAAGTGTCATCTCTTGTTATTGTGAATGGAAAGGGTCATCTCTTGTTCTCTTGGATGAAGAGTGTCATCTCATGTTTTCTTGGATGGAGAGTGTCATCTCTTGTTCTCTTGGATAGAAAGTGTTATCTACTGTTCTCTTGGATGGAAAGTGCCATCTCTTGTTCTCTTGTATGAAGAGTGTAATCTCTTGTTCTCTTGGATGGAGAGTGTCATCTCTTGTTCTCTTGGATAGAAAGTGTCATCTCTTGATCTCTTGGATGGAGAGTGTCATCTCTTGTTCTCTTGGATGGAAAGCGTCATCTCTTGTTCTCTTGGATGGAGAGTGTCATATCTTGTTCTCTTGGATAGAAAGTGTCATCTCTTGGATGGAAAGTGGCATCTCTTGTTCTTTTGGATGGAGAGTGTCATCTCTTGATCTCTTGGATGAAAAATGCCATTTCTTGGATGGAAAGTGTCATCTCTTGTTCTCTTGGATGGAAAATGTGATCTCTAGTTCTCGTGGATGAATCATGTCATCTCTTGTTCTCTTGGATGGAAAGTGTCATCTCTTGTTCTCTTGGATGGAAAGTGTGATCTCGTGTTCTCTTGGATGGAAAATGTCATCTCTTGTTCTCTTTGATGAAAAATGTCATCTCTTGTTCTCTTGGATGGAAAATGTCATCTCTTGTTCTCTTGGATGGAATGTGTCATCTTTTGCTCTCTTGGATAGAATGTGTCATCTCTTGTTCTCTTGGATGAAAAATGTCATCTCTTGTTCTCTTGTATGGAAAATGTCATCTCTTGTTCTCTTGGATGGAAAATGTCATCTTTTGTTCTCTTGGATGGAAAGTGTCATCGTTTGCTCTCTTGTATAGAAAGTGTCATCTCTTGGACGAAAAATGTCATCTCTTGCTCTCTTGGATAGAAAGTGTCATCTCATGTTCTCTTATATGGAAAGTGTCATCTCTTGTTCTCTTTGATGGAAAGTGTCATCTCTTGGATGGAAAGTGTCATCTCTTGTTCTCTTGTATGGAAAGTGTCATCTCTT
>JAMPIV010011113.1:0-41013 GCA_024509875.1 Oreohelix idahoensis | reverse complement strand
GTAGGCTTTAGCACTGCACAAAAGGCAGCGTTGCTGGCGTGTGAGAGCATCACCGTCAGACATAATAGGGCTGGTTTATTTATTTCATTTTATGACTAAAATCTTACTGAAATGAGCGATTATTCTCGCAGATTTTACTACACTGAGGTAGTTTAAGGTGGAAAAAAGGGGAGGGGGGGGGGGCTTTATTCATTATCTAGTCCCGCATCACTCCTACCTTGTGAAGTTTCTACCGGACTGGGACTGCTAGTTGTTGCAGTTGCATTTTCTGTAAAAAAAAAAAAAAATTTTCTAGGTATGGTATCAACCCTGGCTCAACTTCCACACCTGGAGGGCCGAGTTCGCTCTCAGTCTGGGTTCTCCACATGACTTGTGAACCTATCAAGAGCATAACTCTTCCACTGACATGTCCTATGGTATCAAGAAGGCTTGGACGGCGCCCAACGAAGAGTGAAGAGCACAAGAGACAGCTAAAAATTTCATAATTATCAAAACAACATCACGGCATACCTTTGACGTCATGACAACCCTTTAGGATTACACTGCTTCTCATAATAAAACTAAACTACATAAAGTAATTTACTAATTGTAGCACTAAGATGTAAGCACCAACCTAGAGGAATTTAACAAAGCGAATTTAAATGGTGTTAACAGCGTATGTAAAGACAATTAGTCAGATTACAAACAGGATGAATAACAAGTATAACGTCTATACTCCACCCCCGAAGAGTAAAGAAAAAATTGGAGAAATACAGAGAGATTCTCTCATCAGATTTAGATTTAGCCTTCTCTGCTGCCTTTTCACTTATAACGTGTAGCTTAACTCAAGAGTTTAATCAGGCGTTACCAAGCTATGTCAACGATTCAAAAGTGTTGTGATCCGATGGATCGCTTCTCACTGTAACATCCCCAGCGATGAAGAGGCTGACAGATTGCAAAGGAAGGTGGAAAGCTACCTCAGCCTAATGCAAGCATAACTTTTGAGGAGGCAAAGAGTTTTATCAGAATCAGATACAGAAGCAAATTGGATGCAGAGCATCCAGATTACACACAAAATGATGCATACTACCAGCTCAACAGAAGAGAACAAGCGATAATCTTCAGACTTTGCACTGGCCACAACAGATTGAGATACCATCTATTCAACAAGCTTAACAATAGGAGCTACCGATAAGTGTAACTGTGGCACTGATAAAATCATTGCTGAACATCTGCTTCAAAGTTGCACAACTTATACAGAACAGAGATAGCGCATATGGCCGACACCAGTACCATTCGTGGAAAAGCTCTACGGGATTCAAATAGCCTCAGACTTACTACTGCTTTCTTTGAAACCATTTAAGCTGACGTCTGAGAGTGTACGAAGAAGAAAAGGAAGTTACCAATTTACAGTTGGGTAGACTGCAACGTGACGCTACCAGGTTTTGATTCCAGAACACAGTAGTGTGTCATGAGAGGAGAGTAGTAGGGTATGCGCAAAACAGGTATCATTCTGCAGGCGCGCTGCAGGCGCGCTGCAGGCGCGTGACTTTTATATAGCAAAAATTCTGCAGGCGCGTGACTTTTATATAAGCGCAATCTGCAGGCGCGCGGCGCAAGATGGCGGACTTGAGCTAACAAGGGGAGGTTATTTGGGTCAAGATGGCGGACTTGAGCTAACAAGGGGAGGTTATTTGGGTCAAGATGGCGGACTTGAGCTAACAAGGGGGGGGTAGCAAGATGGCGGATTTGAGCTAACAAGGGGAGGTTATTTGGGTCAAGATGGCGGATTTGAGCTAACAAGGGGAGGTTATTTGGGTCAAGATGGCGGATTTGAGCCAACAAGGGGGTAAGATGGCGGCCTTGAGCTAACAAGGGGGATAACAAGATGGCGGAGTTGAGCTAACAAGGGGGAGATAATAGGAAGAGGTATGTTTATATAAGGAAAATGTGGCAAGATGGCGGATTTGAGCTAACAAGGGGGAGATTATTTTTAGACTTTTATATAACAAGAAGAGGTTATATAAGAAGAAGATGGTTGTTTTTTATATATTATAGCCAAATTAGGTAGTGTTAGACAAACTTTTAGATAATAGGAAGATAACAAGAAGACATACAAACAGTTATACAAACAGTTAGACGAACGTATAGACAAACACTTATACGAATAGTTAGACAAACAATTAGACGATATATAGGTAACAAAAAAGCGTTTTAGTTAATATAGTTTTTTTATTTTTTCAAATACTAAAGGGCAACTCTCAATCGCTTGGTAGGCTTCTTCTTCTTCTGTGGTGTGACATCGGGTAGGTCTGTGGTAGGAAACCAACTCGGTTCTGGGGATACTGGGCAGCTAGACTTCGTGATTTCGTCAAACAGGTTAGTGGAAGGCTTCTTCGAGGGTAGGACATCGGCCAGGTCTGTGGTAGGAAACCAACTCGGTTCTATTGGTTGGTAACAGCTGGAATTGATGTACTGATCAAACGTGGTAGTGTTAGTAGGATATGTGCTTGGTGGCTGTAATCGGTCAAATTCGGCGAGGATTTCGTTCTGTAATGTCAAGAAATGTTCAAACTCGGGTCGAGTTAACGTAATGCCGTGTTTGGTAGGAAATTTGAGGTAGGATTCACCAAAATATTTTCGCACGTGCAGTAAAGGTTGGCCTCGGTAAACACTTACAGACGCAGCCTTCAGACCACTAGCCAAAGGTTTAAGCATTTCATCACTTCTCTTGATGTAGACCCAATTGGTGGGAGCAGTCATTTTCAACGAGATGTATCTAGTGTGTTAATAAAGTGTCGTCCTTTTATATCGTATAATCTGGGTTTTTTAGCGTGCCCTAGCTAGGATTTGATTCGTCGAACATCGAACGTGTGTTAGGCAGGACGTGATTCGTCGATGTGTTGCGTGGGAACAACTACACATGGCTGTCGTGAGGGAAAAAATACACCTGTCTATCGATTTCGTCTCTTGTTTAGCAAAGTGGGGTTGAGTTTCACTAGCCAGGGTCTGACTAGGCGCGTAATTAATCGATCGTTGGCGTGTTGTCTAGCCGAAAATGGTAGTAGGACCCGCTGCATAGTGCCACCTCGTGTTTTGATCAAGATGAAATAAATGGCGTAGAGCCCGCAAACGTTGGTGACTACATCTTGTAAATGTCTGGGGTTGTAGTTAACAGGTCGAGTAGAGTTTCTGGCTATAAAATTAATCAGGTCCGAGTGTGTAGGTGTAGTAGTAGGGTATGCGCAAAACAGGTATCATTCTGCAGGCGCGCTGCAGGCGCGCTGCAGGCGCGTGACTTTTATATAGCAAAAATTCTGCAGGCGCGTGACTTTTATATAAGCGCAATCTGCAGGCGCGCGGCGCAAGATGGCGGACTTGAGCTAACAAGGGGAGGTTATTTGGGTCAAGATGGCGGATTTGAGCTAACAAGGGGAGGTTATTTGGGTCAAGATGGCGGACTTGAGCTAACAAGGGGGAGATAACAAGATGGCGGATTTGAGCTAACAAGGGGAGGTTATGGCGTTTGAGCAACAATGGATTTGAGCTAACAAGGGGAGGTTATATGGATCAAGATGGCGGATTTGAGCTAACAAGGGAGTTATGGGTCAACAAGATGGGGGATAAGATGGGATTGAGCTAACAAGGGGGGGAGATAACAAGGGGATGGCGGACTTTTAGCTAACAAGGGGGGGAGATAATAGGAAGAGGTATGTTTATATAAGGAAAATGTGGCAAGATGGCGGATTTGAGCTAACAAGGGGGAGATTATTTTTAGACTTTTATATAACAAGAAGAGGTTATATAAAAGAAGAGATGGTTGTTTTTTATTATATATTTTATAGCCAAATTAGGTAGTGTTAGACAAACAAAGATTACAGTTATTTTAGACATAGATTTAGACAATAGGAAGATAACAAGAAGACATACATAAAACAGTTATACAAACATTATACAAACAGTTAGACGAACAGTATAGACAAACACTTATACGAAAACATTTAGACAAACAATTAGACGATATATAGGTAACAAAAAAGCGTTTTAGTTAATATAGTTTTTTTATTTTTTCAAATACTAAAGGGCAACTCTCAATCGCTTGGTAGGCTTCTTCTTCTTCTGTGGTGTGACATCGGGTAGGTCTGTGGTAGGAAACCAACTCGGTTCTGGGGATACTGGGCAGCTAGACTTCGTGATTTCGTCAAACAGGTTAGTGGAAGGCTTCTTCGAGGGTAGGACATCGGCCAGGTCTGTGGTAGGAAACCAACTCGGTTCTATTGGTTGGTAACAGCTGGAATTGATGTACTGATCAAACGTGGTAGTGTTAGTAGGATAGGTGCTTGGTGGCTGTAATCGGTCAAATTCGGCGAGGATTTCGTTCTGTAATGTCAAGAAATGTTCAAACTCGGGTCGAGTTAACGTAATGCCGTGTTTGGTAGGAAATTTGAGGTAGGATTCACCAAAATATTTTCGCACGTGCAGTAAAGGTTGGCCTCGGTAAACACTTACAGACGCAGCCTTCAGACCACTAGCCAAAGGTTTAAGCATTTCATCACTTCTCTTGATGTAGACCCAATTGGTGGGAGCAGTCATTTTCAACGAGATGTATCTAGTGTGTTAATAAAGTGTCGTCCTTTTATATCGTATAATCTGGGTTTTTTTAGCGTGCCCTAGCTAGGATTTGATTCGTCGAACATCGAACGTGTGTTAGGCAGGACGTGATTCGTCGATGTGTGTTGCGTGGGAACAACTACACATGGCTGTCGTGAGGGAAAAAATACACCTGTCTATCGATTTCGTCTCTTGTTTAGCAAAGTGGGGTTGAGTTTCACTAGCCAGGGTCTGACTAGGCGCGTAATTAATCGATCGTTGGCGTGTTGTCTAGCCGAAAATGGTAGTAGGACCCGCTGCATAGTGCCACCTCGTGTTTTGATCAAGATGAAATAAATGGCGTAGAGCCCGCAAACGTTGGTGACTACATCTTGTAAATGTCTGGGGTTGTAGTTAACAGGTCGAGTAGAGTTTCTGGCTATAAAATTAATCAGGTCCGAGTGTGTAGGTGGTAGGCCAAAAGAATCAAAATATTCAAAAGTACCAAGTCCATTATAATATAGGGCGACCCAGTGGTCACCGGGGCGATAGCTAGGGTCAGTGTTGATGACGAAAGCAGCCGTCTTGGTCGGATCGATGCGTAGAGGTAATTGGTCACGAGCTAACACTTTAACGAGCCCAGTTCGTTTAACAAATATGTCCGATAGGAGGATGGTGCGTATCTCGTCTGTATTCATTGTTTAAGTGGTGTAGTCTGTCAAAACTTGGCGCGATTTCGAGATCTCCAAGATCGAGTCTTGCTCGGCGTAGACGAGAACCTGTAATGGTTCGGGCGTGACCTCGGCGAATTTAAGTTCTACTGAGACTGGGCCCGACTTGGCCATCTCAAACTGGTCACCGTCTAGTAGACTGGGGGTGAGGTCAAAGGCGTATAAGGCGTAACCGTGCTTAAAATGTCTATACTCGAGGTCGTTGCCGGCGTCTTTACCAACCAGTCCCATAGCTAGATTCGTCGCGAAGAAGGCTCTCACGTACTGGTTGTGTTCATAATCCATGGACAAAGGCTTGCCACTGACGGTTCTGCCGTCCGCGCTGACGTTCAAATATATCAGACCAAAGGTAGCGAAATTGAACGGATTAGCCGTGTACGACCCGTTAAAAGCTGACGAAGTGACTAGTCCAATCACGATCCGTGTAGGTGTTTGACTGAGAAACAGATTATCCTGCATGTGCGATAGCATACCTCTAGGGATAGAGAAAGTTTTTAGCACAACTCGTTTCAAGGGGTACTTGGCATTACCTCGCACCAAGGCTTTCTCGTGGGCTAGCGAGACGGCGGGATTTAATTTAGCTTTCCGGACAACCAAGGCCGCATAAGTTATAATAGATTTATATCCAGCGGTGGGGTCGTGTCCCAGCACGTTGAAGGCATCTTTAGACGGGGTGAGTTTTACTTTAACTGTCACACCATTTAACAGGTAACGATCTTGAGCAAAGATATCTGAATGTAAACGACCCATCATATCAATCTCCTGAGAACCAGCCGCTATATGTCGACGCAGTCTTAACCCATTGTTATTGTCACCAATTGTGTCCGTAATAAAATTTGGGTGTCTTTGTAAAACAGAGCCGATGTCAGATGACCTCGTTTGGGTTCCTCCCCGTAATTCAACGTGGCTTCGATGTAAGCTCTATAAGGGTAGGTGTTCTCGCTGGGTGTAATCAGCGTATCGTTCAGTGAAACGTCGACTTGGGAGAATAAACTGTGCAGGTAATAGTTGATCGGGGCCACCTCTGCGTCAACGGGTAATGCACCGCCATTAGCTAACGTAACCTTGGCGCGCACGTGCAGAAAAGTATTGAACAAGTCTAGATATTCTTCACCGTTTCCCGAAATTACAAATTCCACCGGGGCTCCGGGGGCTAAGGCGGCCAACGGATGTATCTCCACAAATTGTCCCTCTTCTACGGCTGTCTGCGTTGGTGGTACGCTAAACAAATCTAGACCACTGTGAAGACACTCGCACGAGCTGGGGTGAATAAGCGCCATCATTCAAATATATCAGAGTACCTTCGCTTCTTCTGGTGAGAATGAGAAGGTCGAGCTCGGTTACGGCGTTTTATGCGTTTCGGTTCGCCAGGTGGGGCAGCTCTCGTTTTTTTTTTTTCTTTTTCTAAGTCCGCTGCCCGATTGGTTAGTGGTGAGGTGTTCAACCGCTCCCTGTAATAAACGTTGACCAGATTCTTTCGCTCGTTCACGAAATGCCTCGCCAACATTTCTGCCGGCTAACGCATCGCTCGCGACCTGTAGACCGGTCCCAAGTCCTTCTCTGAGTAAAGCTTTGCCTCCAGTTTTTAACCACGGGAGAACCATACGACCGAGCCCGCCGAAAAAACTACCCAAACCATGTCCTCTTTGACTTCTGCCTCCGATAAACACTGGCATCCCATGGCCAGCTTGGTTGCAGTAAAACTCCTCATACATCTTGGGGTTTCGTCGGATGGGTACGTGTCTCACCATTATGTTTCTAGTCAAAATCAAACCGTCTGTGAGTTCGGAAGTGTAGTGTCAACACCGAAGCTCCGCTAGTGAATGGGATAGTCTTACCCTGATCGTTAGTTAAAAGGATTTCCACCCGTCAAACGAAAAACGGCTCAGGGGTACGTAGTGGGGTTTGTCGTAAATCCTAAAAACAGAAGCATTAGTCCTATCCAAAATAGGCACAATCCGTAACAAAGGGACAGAGGCATCTCCAACCGGTCTCGCCGCTACGAGATCGCAGTACACGTATACATTTTTCATGTCGCTATCCATTTGTACTTCAGTCTCGCCTCGTAGTATTGGGTCAATGTCTGTGGCGATCGAGGCAGGAAAACCTAACATGTGTTTCAACGTCTCGCTAATTCTAACTTCAACCTCCGGATCATACAGATTCAAGGTGGCCTTATTATTGTTAAAATGGAATCTAACTCGGGCTTTTTCATCCACATCCGTGGCTAAAAGCAAACGATTCAACTCGTCGATCAGCGTGTCGGGTGACGTGTATAGACCAGCGGGTAACGTGAGTAGTATAGACTCATCTTCTTTGTTGGGAAAATAATGTATCCATACATCATCCTCTAGCACGTTAAAAGCACGTAAAATAACTTTTGGGAAATTGAATCTCAACCAAACCAACCTCATAACGTGAAGTCAAGTCTATAGTCTGTGGCAATTTGACGAAAAAGTGACCGGCGTTATTGTTTGGGTATATTTTCATCGAGGCATTGCTGGGTAAAGTCACGTAAAAACTCATCCTATCTTGGGGTTAGGTAACATGTAACCCAAACAACTGCTCATTAAAGCGATCCAAAACTTGCCGTCTGGTCCCTCTGCGTTGCTCCGACTCAGATTGAATAATGAGACACCGATGACGACATATATAACGATCATCTGACAGAGGAAAACGATCTCTAGTCGCGGGACTAGTTTCCCAAAAAAAGGCCAGAACGAGGTTCTCGTGGTCTTGGGAGGGGGTGGCCTCAAAACTGGGGTGCTCACGTCTTCTTCAATATCCATCAGTCTCGATATCTCGCTAGTTGTTTGGACGAAATCCAGCTGTTGAATGACGAGTTATAACCGAACCATTTGACTAAATATTCTTTTACACCCCTGACACCTCGCCGTTCCTCCAAAATGGACTCGATTCGATAAACTATCTTGTCGCCGACTCGTTGCAGCTCTTCTTGGTAAAAAGAACCTTTCAATTCCTCACCCGAATCATCTTTAAGGATGTACGTAACCGGTCTTGTTTGGTTTAGTCGGCTGATCGTAAACAACTCTTCTGTCCACGCCGGCGTATAACCCTTTTTAAAAGTTTGTCTGGCTTGGGCGATCCGCACGCGATCACCAGGTTTAAAATAGACTTTTCTACCGACGACGTCAGGGGTCGAATACAAAGTACGCCATACTTCTTCTTGATTGTTCGGGGTAACTTCCACCGGTGCCATCTTAATACTCCGATGATACGAATTGTTGTAGTTGTGGACCAGTTGTTGTATCACGTCGACGTAGCGAAGACTGTTGGTTTTGGTAAAGTAACGCCACGTTTTTTCTTTGAGGGTTCGATTAAACCGTTCGACGATAGCTGCTTTGGTGCTTTGGTGTCTTCATTCTCCGTAGTGAAGAAATGGACTTTCTCATCTTTAAGAAACTTTAAGAATGTTTTGTTGACAAACTCACTGCCTTTGTCTGTTTGAAAATTTATCGGTTTGCGATTGTTAAAAATTGTCTTTACCGCTGTTACTAAAGCTGTCCCAGTCTTGTTTTTCAACGGAACAGCCCAAGCAAATTTACTAAATACGTCAATACACGTTACTAGATACGAATACCCATCGTTGAATCTTTTTAAACCACGCAAGTCAATTAAATCAGCCTGGAACTGTTGATCGATACCACCTGCAATGGTCGTACGTCGTTTAAATTTTCTGCGCACCGGCTTGTGTAGGGTGTAGCTGTCTTGATGGCCTAACCACTCTTCAATTTTCTTACGACTAAGTTTGGTGCTACGTTGTAAGGGGGCGATTCCACCATAAGCTCCAGGCCGTTTTGGGTCGTAGTAATGTCGTTTTAAAATCACTTCTTTGGCCATGCTTCCCACTTTGGCGTCTTTTTCCTTCTTCTGAGCGAATACGACGATGTTTCTCGCAATTTACTAGCCACCTTTTTTCGATTAGTGGGTGTGACGGGTGGTGACTGAGGTGTTTTGTCGACGATCTCCTCTTTAAGTACAGTGGGTTGTTCGCTGGTTTGTGGTGGTTGTTTAATATCCACGAGACCTAGAGGTACGTGGCTGTACTGTTCTAGTCGAGTCAAATATCGCTGTAATGTTTGTTGGTAGAGTCTAGCCTTGTCTCCGATTGGTAAATCTTGTCGATCCAAAACTAGTTGCATTTGAGTGTCCAATTCTCCCAAGTTATCTCTTAGAGCATCGGGTGGTCTATAAGGTTTTTCTAACAAACGAGGATCCATCAAAATCATTTTCTTAGCCATTTTACAAAAAACCTCTTAGTACAGATAGTATTGGTCCAAGCAGAGCAGATAAGAAACCTCCAGTTTGTAAAAATTGTTTTCGTCTTTTGAGCGAGACTTTCTTCTTGGTAAGGGATCGTAGGATGTTTTTGTAACGACGTATACGTGTCTTCTGATTGGGAGTTAGTGTAACGTTACCTTTTAAAACGTTGTGACAACATTCACAGAGTGTTCCTACCAGCTCGGGTGATGCTGTTTTCATAACAGCCTTGATGACTGGTGGTTTGGCTGTACCTAGAAATTTTAACATATCAGCATGTTTTTTTACTTTTTCTCCCATGTTACTTGGGTACGTAAACAATATGTTGCTCCTCTGGGAAGATGCTTGAACGAAGCCTTAGATTATCTGATGTATCTTGACGGAGATCAATTAGCAAATAACCGTGTGGGACTGAGGTCGCGTCCTTAAAACTATCTTGCACATAGGCAGTCCGACCTGGGTACATCTGTTTGGCTAGATTAACAATCTGAGATCCATCGCGTGGATTTTTGAAAAGCACAATGTAATGAGAATTCAAACTAATGGTTCTGTGTTCTTTGTTCTTGCCAAATAAATTTTGTACGAGATAAAAGACGCTTATATTTTTATGATGAGACTTTTTTGTAAATAAACTAGTTACACGTTCGTCTGTTTCGTTCATGAGGTCATCGATAATCACCAACCGTCTCTTATCACCTGTCCACTGCTCAATATCGGGCAGTCCTTCAACAAACTGAACACCAGTCAGTGACTTGAATAAAGGTTGATATTCCCCGTAACACCAAATAATCTCATCTGGGATAGCTGTGATCATATCTTTGATATGTGTCAGGAAACGTTTGACAAAAACAGTCTTTCCAGAGCCAGTAGGCCCACTAATTAACGCTGTAAACGGATGGACCCAACGTGTGTCCATTGATAAGAATGATAACTGTCACCTACAACCAGTTATTTTATATCAAAAGACACATTGTGAGAATAAAAAAAAAAAAAACGTGAAAATCAAGCATTGTGGGAATAAAAAAAATTTGAGAACCACTGATCAAGAATTTGAGAACCTTTGGAGTAACGTGAGAATCAAGCATTGTGAGAACCACTGGTCAAGAATTGTGAGAGTAATGTAAGAACTCAACCAACATGTATTGAGAATCATTGTGAAAATAAAATAAGAACTCAACCAACATGTATTGAGAATCACTGGAATTTAAAACATACACTTTTAAACAAATTCGTGTGTTAAAAGTTAGCATAAATATCTCTTTTTTTTTTTTTCTTATATATCATCCTTTAATGTTTTAGTCTAAAAATGTCTCTCTCTGTCTCTCTCTCTATCTCTCTGTGTCTCTCTATCTGTCTTTCTCTCTATCTCTATCGCTCTCTGTGTCTTTCTCTCTCTATCTCTCTCTCTATCTCTCTCTCTCTCTCTCTCTTTGTCTCTCTCTTTTTTAGTTATTTTAAAGCTTGCTTTTTAAGCTATCATTTTTGTTTAAATATTCAACTAAACCGTTTTAAAATGTATCTGCCTTTCCCTTTTAATATATAAGAAAAATATGTGTCTCAATTTAGTTCAAAATACGCTACTAAAACGATGTTAAAATGTCTTTTCTCGAGACATCTGTTCATGTCACAAACAAAATGTTTGCTAATGTTACAACTCCAGTCAAGTTATAAACAGCTGTTCCCTGTGTAAACGAATTGTCGATATTCATCAATACTCGGCCAGGCCCAAACGAACGACGACTTAACCGTTTAGGTATCATATTACCAGGTGAAACGGACTGTTTCAGAACACCTGCGCAGCGGGTCTGTTTACGGTACGTGACAATTTACGAGAAACTGTTTGCCAGTAATAACAGATGTGTAAGGTCGTTGACCTCGTTACGTGCGCGCATTTTTGGGATATAACGGATGCATTGTTTAAGACGTATCATTCATTCAATTAAGAACCCTCGTTGCGAACACATCTCTGAAAGAAAAGACCAACTTGTTTTGTCATATCAATTGACTGTTACGCCGTATGTATTCGTCTGTTTTATTTTCTTTGTTAAATTGTTAGGCTACCATAAATATCTTTAACAATGTATGTTTTTTTCGTGTGTTAAAATAATTATTTCTATTTAAACTTATCCGTGTTTCTCTCTCTTTCTCTCTCTCTCTCTCTCTCTATTTAACTCCTTGTTACATATAACACTGTGTTTATTCTCTCTTCTCTCTTCTCTTTCTTTCTTTCTTTCTTTCTTTCTTTCTTTCTTTCTTTTTCTTTCTTTTTCTATCTTTCTCTGTCTTTTTCTTTCTTTCTTGTTAGACAAGTATTTATGTGAGGTTTATTTGTGTTAAGGTGTTAAATATAAATAATAAAATAAGTTTTAGTTGAGTGCGTATTCGGTACTCTGTGTTAGGATGTATATCTTTAAGAATCTATAAGTTTTAGTTGAGTGCGTATTGTGTTAGGGTGTTAAATTATTTCTATTTAAACTTATCCGTGTTTCCCCCCACCTACTGTTAGACAAGTATTTATGTGAGGTTTATTTGTGTTAAGGTGTTAAATATAAATAAATATCTCTGTTATTTTTATCTGTTAAGATGTTAACTCAGATACTAAATTTTTATCTTTTATCTTGACATAACATAATTTTTTGATAAGACTTAACCGATTATGCACTATAGGTTAACAATTTTCCTTATTTTAAAACTTAGTCATGTTTGTCACCTACTGTTAGACAAGTATTTATGTGAGGTTTATTTGTGTTAAATATAAAAAAAAACACAGAATCTGATAACGCAAAAAATTAATAAACACTTTTATCACATTAAAAAGAATATTTAGAACATACCATTAGCTATACAAACGGTTTGGTACAAAACTAACAAAAAACATTCTTAAACGTCAGGGCAAATCGTCACATGCTGTGTTTTTTAATCGATATCTTTGCCAGCGCGCGCGCGGGGTAATTTCTTTCACATAGAATAAGAAATAACACTGTGTTTTATTTTCTCTCTCTCTCTCTCTCCTCTCTTACTCTCTCTCCTCTCTTGCTCTCTCTCTCTTTCTATCTTTCTCTTTCTATCTTTCTTTTTTCTTTCTTTCTTTTTCTTTCTTTCTTTTTCTTTCTTTCTTTTTCTTTCTTTCTTCTTTCTTTTTCTTTTTTCTTTCTTTCTTTCTTTCTTTCTTTCTTTTTCTATCTTTGTTTTCTTTCTTTTTCTTTCTTTCTTTCTGGCTTTCTCTCTCTCGTTATTTGTATTTAATTTTATGTGTGAGTAATGTGTTTTCGTTTCTATTTCACAGATGCCTTCAAGCCAAAATGTTTGTGGCCAATGCGGCAAATCATTCACTAGAGCTCGCGATATCGCGAGACATATGCGGACAGTACATGCTGCACCGACACACCCCTGTCGTGTGTGTCCACAAATATTCAAAAGTCGTGATGCACTCCAACAACACATTGAGAATGTCCATGGTCCTGCGGCCCCGAGATCCCCCTCAGTGGGGACCACCACTGCAACGGCGGGCGCTACAAACCTCTCAGCGGGGGCCACTACTGCACCGGCGGGCGCTATAGACAACTCAGTGGGGACCATCACTGCAACAGCGTCCGCTACAAACCCCTCAGCGGGGGCCACCACTGCACCAGGGCACAGTCTCACGTGTCCCCGCTGTGGTAAAACATTTACCCGCCTTGACAATTTAGGACAGCACATAAAGACAGTCCATGCAATGCCTCGATTTTCTTGTGACATTTGTGGGAAACAATTCACACGACGCAGCAGTTTACGGGCCCACATAAAACAACAACATCAGACTGTCCCCACACCAACATCAGGTGCCCCAGCAGACTCATTCCCCACACCAACAACAGACTCAAGCTCGGCGCACCCACAAACATTACCTGCAGGTACCACAGACTCATCATCAACAGGCACAAAGACATCACCTGCTGCAGCAGGGAGCACACCATCGACGAGCACAACAACAACTTCGACACTGCCAAGAGCCCCCTATTCAACAAGCCCCATCCCATCCCACCCACCAAAAACAGGCCAGACCAAGAAACGCCCCATGACCAGCATTCAAACCCATATAAAAAACCCCGCTTGTCGTCAGAAGAAGACTCTTTAGAAGACTTACAGGATGACATAAAACAAATCTACATCGACAACTGGCAAGCCATCAAAACACATGCAAAAAAACATAAATTCCTATCCACTTTCACTTTTTTCCACAGACCAACAGAAAATACGGACTGGGACAGTCTCTTGCTCCCTGTATTCAAACAACAGACAAAACGATTCAAAATAAACTACAGTTTCCACATCATCTTAAGACACAGAGAAACAAATGACCTTCGCTTCTTTCACGCTTCCTCGAATAACACAGTCGTCTTAGATCAACCACACTTAGTCAACAACATCACAGATTTCAAAGCTTTTCTCTCACAGTTACACGATAGCGATATTGTCACACAAGCACAATTAAATAGACCAAACACAAAATACTTTGTCGAAGCCATTGCCGCAACCTCGTTCTATCTGTATCATATCCAAGACTTTCCCATTGGCTGCTGCATACAAGACATTCCCTCTTTCATCACAGACAATCACCACATCCATACACTACAACACGACTCAAACTCCAAACCATACAGTGATAACGTTTGTTTTTTTAGATGTCTAGCCGTTTTTAGGGGTGGTGCCGTTAAGAACGTTAGAATAAGCACGCGCCGGCTAGTCGAACAGTGGCAAACACAGCAGGGACTTAGGTCCCTCGTCGATTTCCCCGGGGTTAGTTTAATCGATATGCCCCAATTAGAAAAATGCTTTAACGTAAATATTGACATTTTTGAATTTGACGACGAGGAAAACCTGACCCCCAAACTTAGAGGTAGTGACACTTTTAAAGATACGTTGCGTCTGTTAATGTTTAAGAACCACTTCATGTACATAGCAGATATTGATAGGGCCAGTAACTCTTTTTCGTGTCCCGATTGCGGTAAGTTGTGGAAGATTTATAGGGCTATGACGCGCCATGAAAAGCGCTGTACCGGCTCTAAGCGAAGAGAAACATTTAGAGGTGGTGTGTATAATCCCCCAGAGACCATTTGGGAATTAATCGAGGAGGAGGGCATAGACGTAGACACAAAATTCGTCTTCCCTTATCGCGCCTCATTTGACTATGAGTGTTTTTTTCAGAACACTCTAGAGTCAAGTGGTAATACCACCACCTACACAGCCAAACACGTGCCCCTGTCGTGTTCGGTGGCTTCTAACGTCCCCGGTTTTGAAGCCCCCGTGTGTTTTATCACAACGGGTGACCCGCAAGACTTGGTCAATAGGATGGCTGACCATCTCCTCAAAATTGCCGCGGCCTCTTATGAGATTCTGCGCGCGTATTTTGACGGCGTTTGCACACAACTCAAGGATTTAGAGACGATCGGTGAGTCATACGGGCTCCTTGCTAGATTAGAGGGTTATTTGGGGCAGCTACCGGTGTTAGGTTTCAATTCGGGCAAATATGATGTGAACGTCATCAAACCGTATCTCATCCGGTATTTCGAGGGGGAAGACTTCAACTTTTTAGTCAAGCGAAACAATAATTTTATGTGTATTGCCACTAGCGAGTTAAAGTTTTTAGATATAGTCAATTACTTAGCCCCCGGATTTAGCTATACCAAATATCTCGCGGCGTATAACGTTAAAGAAACCAAAGGGTTTTTCTGTTATGAATACATAACAGATTTAGCAAAGTTAGACGAGACCGCGTTACCACCCCACTCGGCGTTTTTCTCCAAACTTAAAAACACTAACATCTCCGCCGATGAGTACGCCGAATGCCAGAAGGTGTGGGCCCAGAACCACATGACCACGTTACGCGATTTTTCTGACGTGGTATAATAATAAAGACGTGGTCCCCTTCTTGGCAGCGTTAGACCGACAGGTTAGTTTTTACGCGCGCCTAGGTGTAGACATGTTTAAAGATGCGATCTCCGTGCCCGGTGTCACGTTAAAGTACCTCTTCAAAACCCTCCCGCCCAACGTCAATTTTTCTTTATGCTCGAAGCAGGAGGTAGATTTGCATAACATCTTGCGCCAAAACATCGTCGGGGGACCGTCAATTATTTTTCACAGGTTCCACGAACAAGGCAAAACCCGCATTAGAGGTGGCAAACCTGTTCAAGCCATTAAAGGTTTTGATGCCAACGCCCTTTATTTGTGGGCGTTAATGCAGAAAATGCCCACTGACTTTCCCGTTAGACGGTACAAGGATGATGGTTTCAAGCACCACAAACTCCACAAATATACCGTGCAGTGTCGCGATTATTTGGCTTGGGTCTCCCACCAAACAAAAGTGACCTTAAAAACCCAGTTTAACGGGCGTGAGAAGGCGTTGGGTGATGTATGCGTTAGGGTAGACGGTTGGGACAGACACTCTAAAACCGCCTACCAGTTCCATGGGTGCCTATTCCACGGTCACCCTAACTGCCCACTAACCGCCGGTCGTGACGTTAACCCAGTCAACAACAAACCGTTGGCTGAGTTGTACGCAGATACGGTGGATACAAGTTCTTATTTACGGGGCCATTGCAACGTTACCGTTGTCGAAATGTGGGAATGCGAGTGGCAGGCGTTGAAGAAAACCGAGCCAAATCCACCGTTTTCTGAACGCCACCTTCCCTACCAGAAACCATCTTACACGAAATGTCGGTACCCCCCTGACAAAAGAAAATATTCTCGCCTCGGTGCTGGACGAGACCTTGTTTGGCCTAGTCGAGTGTGACATTCATGTCCCCGACTCTTTAAAAGAACATTTCTCTGAGATGACGCCCATTTTTAAGAATGTCGACGTCACGAGGGAAGATATTGGGCCTTTCATGCGGGAATACGCCGAAAAACATAAACTCCTGACTACCCCCAGACGGACGTTGATTGGTAGTTATGTGGGCAAAAAGATTCTGTTGGCGACACCTCTACTTCGCTGGTACCTAACCAAAGGGTTAGAAGTCACCTGTATCTACCAGGTGCTTGAGTATACACCCGTGACGTGTTTCAAGCAGTTTGGGGACACTGTTTCGAACGCGCGTCGACAGGGTGATACTGATCCTGCCTACGCCATTACCAGCGAGACCATGAAACTGTTGGGTAACGCGGCCTACGGCAAGACATTAACCAATAAAGCGAAGCATGTGGATGTCTCGTACACGACGGACGAGGGTACCTCTGACCAAATAAACTCACCTCGCTTTAGGAAAATGACGTTAGTGACGGACGACATTTTTGAAGTAGAGAAACTAAAACAGACTATATGTTGGGATCTCCCCGTTCAGATAGGATTTTTCGTGTACCAATACGCGAAATTACGCATGTTAGAATTTTATTACGACTGTTTAGATAAATTTGTAGATAGGTCAGACTTTCAGTTGTGCGAGACGGACACAGACAGCCTTTACTTGGCCCTTAGTTCAGACAACTTAGCGGACGTTGTTAAGCCCGCTTTGCGACAGGAATTTTATAGCTCCTACCACCAGTGGTTCCCCGCCGAAGTATGTCCCGACCATAGACCCGTTTTCGTCGCTACCGAGGGTAAAACGCGCGCCCTTTGTCAAAAATGCCGCGAACAAACCTTATTCGACAAGCGGACACCGGGCCTTTTTAAATTAGAGTACGAAGGCAGAGGGATGGTTTCCCTCTGTAGCAAGACATATCACTGTTTTGGCGACTACGACAAAACCACCACCAAAGGACTCAACAAACACCACAACAAAGTAGACAAACACACTTTCTTAGACGTCCTCAACACGCAACAGGCACAGGGTGGGAAAAATATCGGGTTCCGGGTACACAATTCCTCCATCTACACATACGAACAACACCGCAACGCCCTTTCTTACTTTTACATAAAACGACAGGTACATCCCGACAACGTCACCACATCACCCCTCAACATTTAAACTGTCTGTACGAATACAATATTTCTTACGACGTGACGACAATGTGACGACACCCCTCAAGGTCTGGCCTGTACCCCTGTGATAATGTAAATATTGTAACAAAACATCTACCTATGTAAATAATGTATTATTGTACATTCATATGCGCAAAATGTTTGATAATGTTAAAAAAATACACCATATAATTGTATATTCATTTGATAAAAAATTACTGTCCATTTTGTAAAAATACTGTACATTTTGTAAAAAGATACTATATATTACCATGTATGTTTTTACTTCAAAAACACTATTGAATATAAAATAAAAACTATATTAACTAAAACGCTTTTTTTGTTACCTATATATCGTCTAATTGTTTGTATAACTGTTTGTCTATATGTTTGTTTATGTCTATACGTTTGTATAACTGTTTGTATAAATGTTTATTCTTGTATATCTTCCTATTATCTAAAAGTTGTTTGTCTAACACTACCTAAGTTGGCTATAATATATAAAAAACAACCATCTTCTTCTTATATAACCTCTTCTTGTTATCTCAAAGTCTAAAAATAATCTCCCCCTTGTTAGCTCAAGTCCGCCATCTTGCCACATTTTCCTTATATAAACATACCTCTTCCTATTATCTCCCCCCCTTGTTAGCTCAAGTCCGCCATCTTGTTATCCCCCCTTGTTAGCTCAAGGCCGCCATCTTGTTATCTCCCCTTGTTAGCTCAAATCCGCCATCTTGACCCAAATAACCTCCCCTTGTTAGCTCAAATCCGCCATCTTGACCCAAATAACCTCCCCTTGTTAGATCAAATCCGCCATCTTGTTATCTCCCCCTTGTTAGCTCAAGTCCGCCATCTTGACCCAAATAACCTCCCCTTGTTAGCTCAAGTCCGCCATCTTGACCCAAATAACCTCCCCTTGTTAGCTCAAGTCCGCCATCTTGCGCCGCGCGCCTGCAGATTGCGCTTATATAAAAGTCACGCGCCTGCAGAATTTTTGCTATATAAAAGTCACGCGCCTGCAGCGCGCCTGCAGCGCGCCTGCAGAATGATACCTGTTTACTGACAGCGAAGCCGCATTTTTTAAATCAATCCGCCAGTAAGTTACAAGAAAACTAGAATTTTTCTTACTGAGTCTAACTATTTTGTTTTACATTTTCAGATGAACTTTGAAACGTGATGTCATAATACGATTTACACTCATTCAACCCATTCTAACACAAAGCAGTTTAATACTACATTTTCTTCTTCGTCGTCGGGCCTCCCTGTCACACCAGCGCAAGTGTTAAAGATATAACCAACAAGAAATCTGTTAATAGCGCTAATATACTGCTCAAAAAAAGTTAAAGGCCACTTTCAATTTTTAGGTCATTTCAACTAAGCTGTTTTTTTTAAAACCTGAACACTCAGTCAAAAAAGTTTTGCTGCATTTTGTTGCATGCTTAAACAATGTTTGTTAATCTGACAATAAATCAAATCTGTGTTACGTGTGTGTACCTCCAAGGTCAATCAAATGCACGTGGTGGAAAGGGAAATAATGCATGTTTGAAAATGCTTCCTATGGCAAAGCCTGTTGATAACATTGCTGAAATTTGCTTTTCACGTGCAAGTCGTGACTATAGTGAACACATGTCACCCACTTTTCGGAAGGAACGGGCAATGGGTATGTTTGTAACATTTACCATTTAAGCCATGGCTCAGCGTGTCTTGCCGTCTTGTGGTAGACCTTGGACGTCCTGACCTGCGTTGTTCTGCGACATTGCCGGTTGCATTATAACGATCACGCAGAGTTTGTATAACAGAGTGGGCAACTCCTAATCTCCTAGCAACTTCTCGCAGCCCTACATCATCTTGCAGCCATGCCATCGCTCTCCATCTGTCAACATTGGTCAAGCGTCTTAGCTGAGCCATGGCTAAAATGGTAAATGTTACAAACATACCAATTGCCCGTTCCTTCCGAAAAGTGGGTGAAATGTGTTCACTATAGTCACGACTTGCACGTGAAATGCAAATTTCAGCAATGTTATCAACTGGCTTTGCCATAGGAAACATTTTCAAACATGCATTATTTCCCTTTCCACCACGTACATTTGATTGACCTTGGAGGTACACACACGTAACGCAGATTTGATTTATTGTCAGATTAACAAACACTGTTTAAGCATGCAACAAAATGCAGCAAAACTTTTTTGACTGAGTGTTCAGGTTTTTAAAAAAACAGCATAGTTGAAATGACCTAAAAATTAAAAGTGGCCTTTAACTTTTTTTGAGCAGTATATATGGGAACGTATCATTAAGGACGACATAAGGGTTTCTGCCTTTTGCAGAAAACAGAGAGGACAATCATGAAAGTAAATGAAGTATGTTTTGATACAACCATAAGTGAGTAGTGCTAAACGTTTCCTTTTCACCTGCTTTCATAGATGAAAGGTTGTGGGCAAATGTAAAGTTACTGCGCCTCTGGTGGCGCATAAGATGGTAAAAATAAATTACGGCATATGTGAATTCTTCTGTGTATAAAGCAAATTATATGTTTAAATATAGAAGAAAGGAGAGAAAATGAGAAAAGCTAAAAAAAAATGTTGAGAGAGAGAGAGGAGGAGGGAGAAAATGTAAATTATGCTGTGGGCAAGAATCGACCAAGCCAAGATGAATAACCAAGCAAACATTGGTAGTGGATAGAGAGACAGAAATGTGTTGGTAACATCACCGGCAATGAAGAGGCTGACAGAATGGCAAAAGAAGGTTCACATCTACCTCTGCCTGATGCAAGCATAACTTTTGAGGAGGCAAAGAGTTTTATCAGAATCAGATACAGAAACAAATGGAATGTTGAACATCCAGGGCACACACAGAATGATGCTTACTACCAGCTCCACAGAAGAGAACAAGTGGTAATCTTCAGACTCCGCACTGGCCACAACAGATTGAGATACCATCTATTCAACAAGCTAAAGATAGGAACTACAGATCAGTGTAACTGTGGCACTGATAAAATGACTGCTGAACATCTGCTTCAAAGTTGCCCCTTATATGTGGTACAGAGAAAGTGCAAATGGCCTACGCCAGCTCCTTTCGTGGAAAAGCTTTACGGGGATTCAAATAGCCTCAAACTGACTACTGCTTTCTTTGAGAACATTCAAGTGGACGTCTGAGAGTGTACGAAGAAGAAGAAGAAGAATAACTCATTATTTCCTTTCTGCTCCTTCCTCGCGTGTTCTCTCTCTCTCTCTCTCTCTCTCTCTCTCTCTCTCTCTCTCTCTCTCTCTCTCTCTCTCTCTCTCTCTCTCTCTCTCTCTCTCTCTCTCTCGGTCAGTCTCTCTCCCAGTCTTTTACTTTCTTACTTTTTTTGTACTTCAATGATTGGTTCCTCGTCCACTCCTTTTTACTTTCTACTCCTTTTCGTACTACTACTACTACTACTACTACTACTACTACTACTACTACTACTACTACTACTACTACTACTACTACTACTACTACTACTACTACTACTACTACTACTACTACTACTACCACTACCACTACCACTACCACTACCACTACTACTACTACTACTACTACTACTACTACTACTACTACTACTACTACTACTACTACAACCGCTGCTGCTACTGCTAATATTACTTCTGATGCTACAATAGCAACTACAATTACTACTACTACAACAACTGCTACTACAACAACAGCACTACTTCTACTACTAATACTAATGTTACTACTACTTCTACTGCTACTTTCATTACTTTTACCTGGTCGTGGACTGCTGGACGAGAAAAACGACGGGAAAAACAGAATTGTTAAGAAATCCTGACACAAACAAAAACTATTCCGCTGACGATCTTTATGTTCTATCACATAAAAAGCAAGACATGCAGGACAATTCAAAGGCACTAACAACGGATGCAGTAAAAAAAACAGAGTTAAACATCATTGTCAGTGAAACAAAGACAATGAGAATAAATAATAGTCAAACAGATCTACGTAACAATCTTCGTCATCGACCACCCTCAGACGTCAACTTAATGTATTTAAAGGAAGCAGTGGTCAGTCGCATCATCACCCTTAAACTTCCCAGAGTGAGATCAAATTTGGTGACACCTTACGCCGGCCTTGACAGCCCAAGAGTGTCGCAACACAGCAATCGGAACCTCTGGTCAAAAATATTTTTAAATATTCTTACAAAAATTGACGTACCTGCATGCTTTTTGCTCGAAATAATATCTTTACTTGCTTTAAGGACCTGCCTAACCCGGGTTGTCTAGTAATAATTGGCAAAAACATACAACATTCGTCATTTCTGAAAATGTTAAAATGACACTACGATATTCTGAATAATTCATATTTGTGGCGTATGCCTTTTGCACGCCACATGTGAGTTGTAATGAACATTATTGTAGCGCTCACAAGTGTGGCACCTATTTGTAGTCGCTATGCATAGTTCGCACATGACGTTGTTTTGTTTGACTTAGCAACTAGATTATTGCTTATGTGTCCATTGTAAGGACCGGCTGTGTTTTGAAAGATGTTCCTACTTGGAACCTACATAGGATTGTGTAGGTGCCTTGTATGGGAATCATAAGTGTATTTATTATCAAGGTGTCTTAGGAATATGTTTCATGCCAAATCTGAATTATCAATGCATCATTGTAACGAGATTAAAATGTCTGTGTGTATGAGAAGAAGCTTTTGAATATCGTCTATACTGTTGGCCCGTTTGATGCCATTTTCTTCATTGCATAGTTGTTAGCCTCGTATGGCCTGGGAACCTTAGACAGCAAGCCATACTTATTGATACATACATATAATTAACGCTGCCACATATATTTGTGGGCACTTCAAACGGATTTTACGATGAACTTTATCTGATCAACTTCTGTACAGAGTTTATTGTCACTATGGAAAATGAAATTGTCGTCAAGACTTTTTTGCATTTTTGTCGTCTAGTCTAGGACACTGGAATTATGTTGATTTATCTAAAGAAATGTCATTGCAAGAAACTGGCTGAATAGAATATGTCAAGAAGAATATAATGTTAAAATGTCATACACGAGACATGTAATTTTTATGTATAGATCTTTCTTTATTTTTTGCCTGCATTGTAAAGATGATCCACACGTTGTTATTTCAAGTATTGAACAGCCACATTACTGTTGATCTAAAGTCAATTCACCCAGGAATTGTTGGTTTGAGTGGCTTGCTACACTGTACATTTTTGCCGCCGCTCTTGAACGAATACATTGACACTGACCGGTACGAAAACCATAAGGTGACCTCAACCGTCAAAGTCGATCATCACAGTACTTGAATGAACTGATACCGTTCACGATGAATAATCATCTTGCCATTTGTGATGGTTCTGCTACACTTAATCTGCAAACACTTTTTTACTCATCTGTTTCATCTTCGGACAAGTGACTCAGTACGTCGAGGACTCTGTCAATCGCTGTCAGAAACCCTACTGAAGCATCCACTTTGATGGGACATATCAGTGACTTTGTTGACGTTTCATGTTCACGGAAGATATCAGCGCCGTTACATACTTTGCGCGTTCCGTGAGACATTTCGATTACGATACGAACGTTTCAGTGTGCAAGAACATATCGGATTCTTGTTTTCGTAATACATCACCATGAGAGGTCAACACCTTCATTCGTTTTCGTATGTTTCTTGCGCATCACGTAAGCCTCTGTACAGCAGTGGGAAATGGCAGCACTTTTTTCCCGATAAGTAGCTTGTTTGTGTGGTGTCTTGGTGGCAAGTCCAGATTATTGTCAGGCAAATCTTGATTCGTTTATGTCTTCTATTTGTTGTTCTTTATATTTGTGGGCGGTTGGTGGGAGCACTTATGATTCTCATCTTCTGATGAAGTCATTAAGTGCCGTTCTTTAGGTATATTATATAATATTCTCTTTCGGAGACTGACATTCATTGCTGTGAGATTTTTAAGCTCCGGTTGAGTATATTATATTCTTAAGTAGTTAGTTGTGCTGTCACGTATCTCACTGTCTCGTATTTCACGTTATTTTTACCATTTGTCAGTCCAGTTATGTTGTGCTACGTTGGTCGTCTCTTACTATCTTTTTAATATTTACATCATCTATGTTCTGGGGTTACATTGCGCCTTGTTTTGTCTTCTTTTAGTGGAAGCATCTGTTTTATTTTAGTACGATTATTTTTCTATACTCTATACCTTTTGTGCGTTATTTTTATTTGTTTCCACTGATGTCTTTCCGTTCTCAGTTTGTTGTCATATTACATGATTCGATTCTTTATTGATGCATTGCTTATTTAATGATGTTGGATATTTTTTTGACAAGATTGAATTTGGTATATGATGGTGTTACAGCTATGCTGTGGCAGGTATCATATATAGATATAAGAGTTGAGTTCTATTATTTATCACATACGACTGAGTATAGTATTATAAATATATTTAACATTATGGCTGACTTGGTGAAATTTGGGACTGCGATTTTGTAGATGGGAATGGATCTCGGTTTGACAGGCGATGCTCTTATTCAATATGTCATAACTGAAGTGAATAAACGTATGGATAGAGAGGACAAGAGGTTAGAAGCCGAGAGGGTAGAAAGAATTAGATTGGCAGAAATAGAACAGGCAAAGGTGGAAAAATAGAAAGAAGAAAATATTAGATTGGCAGAAATAGAACAGGCAAACGTGGAAAAAGAGAAAGAAGAAAAGGTTAGATTGGCAGAAATAGAACAAGAGAATAAAGAAAGAGAAGAAAGAATTAGATTAGCAGAAATAGAACAGGCAAAATTTGAGAAAGAAAAAGCTTTTGAACTGGGTAAAATACGCCTGCAGCAACAGGATACCAACGAAGCTGGTGGTATTGGGTCGGCTAAGAAAGAGACCACCTCAAATTTTAATTTGAAATTACTTCACTTCTCGCCACTTACTGATGACATAGGCTGTTTTCTTAAGAAGTTCGAGTCTCGTGCCTCTACCATGAACATATCTAAGAAATCATGGCCTGATGCATTGTCTGGCTTTTGACAGGAAATGATTTAAATATCTTCTTCGGCATAGATGAAGATAAGAGAAGTGATTTCGACGAGGCATAGGCAGTATTGCCACGTACGTATTTTCTAGATGAGGAAGGATATCGCCAGAAGTTTAAATCGATTTTACATGTTGATGGTAATGTGACAGGGGCTAGGTATGGTGGCGGTGAACTTATGTCGATGTGGGTACTTCACACCCAAGACCCATACACTTAGACAATTTATTAAGGATCGTTTGACTGGGGTTGCAATTATTGGTTGCTTGCAACCCTCTCAGCAGCAGACTTAGCAATTCAAGCAACACAAAGCCTTATACAGATCAACATTTAATACTACCGAACACCCAGACAGTGTTCGTAGACTTTGTGCTCAAGGCATCTACAGATTGACTCTAGTGTCTAACTTCGTTTGTTCTCTCTGGGCGGCTTTTGCAAAATAGGCCCGTTCGCCGCCCGCTATCTCTTTATATAGGCTCTAGGCTAACCACTCAACTTTAGTGCGCTGCGCGGATTGATTGCGCCACGCAAATAACACACGCGATTATCGCTCTAGAAATAGCGAAAAACACAAATATAACACAATGTAAAGACGTTATTTCTTACTACACCTGTAGTACACCACTGTAAAGTATCAGTCTGTCTGCTCTGTAAGGAAGAGTGGTGTGTTGTTGAGATCAGGCATGCTCCAGTCTACCCAGCTGTAAATGGGTAACTCACCCTAGTCCTGAGTTAGGGAAGGCAAAGGCTCCAGGGGAAGCAGGCCCTAAACTTGGTCACTTCAGCCGACGCAGGATGGTGTATGTATGAAGTAGTAGTGTAGAGTGTGATACCGCGAATGGTGTACTGTTCGTGTGCTGACCAATATAATCACTCATACACATGTGTCTACAAGGCACCAATGCAGACTGCTGGAATCTTAGTTTACTCAATTTATTCAGACGTACACACTGGGACATACGAGTACATCAGGCTTTGTTGACATAACAATTTGTAGGTATACATAGCAGATCTGAAGTCATGACACATGCAGAAATAATGGGTAGTACATCAAAGTTCAATGTCATGATACATCATCTTATGAAACCACGAAAAGGGGGTTTCTAGCAGGATTGAGATCTCTCTGTCACTGTCCGATAATAAGATAAATAATCTGTTCTCTTGGCAGTGATCAAAACAGACGATGACCGAAATCCAACATGGCTACCTTCCTGAGTTGTCGTTCACTCATTCATAGGAAGAATATCAGCCAAAGTTAATTTACAATGGATATATAAAGGATTTCATGAATGGTTCCATGCAGCACTACGGTGATCAGGTTAGTTCACGTAGCCATAACCGCTGCAGGAAAATCTGTCATCTTCGTCGATACAAAACACGACACTAGCATATCGAAGCACCCAAAAGTCAAGCTAGGCCTAACCGACGAGAGATCATCAAAAATACGAGCTGGGTTTACCTGGAGTCCGAATCATCTATATACTGACATAAGGAGAGTCTCTAACACAAACTATCGTAGAGACACTATCTCCTCCAGAAGAAAAAACCACTTCGTAAGACATTTTTTCTTGACGAAGGGACCAGCTCTTGAAAAACGTACCCCGCCATTCTTAGCAGTACATCGGAACTCATCACGACTTGTTAAGACAACTCATACTTCCGCTAACAAGAATCTAGTCCCTCATACCCATCCAAAATATACAATATAGGACTGATTCTACTTGTACTAATAATATGTAATACATATGAATTCAGGCCATAAACACAATAAGCAAATTAATATATTTTCTGGCCCTAAAATTAAGTACAAACGCAAGCGTACTATTCTTGCGCTGGATCGATATCCAGACCGATTACTCCTATAATCAAAAGTGTGAATCAAACATGGATTATCTCGCTTTTACAATAAACAGCATTTTCATACACAGATGGATGCATGACTATATTTTTCCCATATTAAATAACCATATCGATTTTTTTGTAATATGTGCGTCAAAAATATGCACGCAACAGATTACCACACCCCTCGGGAAAAAAAAATGGTACATTTTTTTTTTTGAAATACATCTAGGAGCAACATACAATAGGCTCACAACGCACCAATAACAATGCGCAGATGATAAGCATAAGTTTTATGACCTTAGAGAAAGCACTTCTCTAAGTATTAATATTTCCAGAGAGGTGTCACCAACGCATACTACAATATTAGCAATGACACAATTTCCACATTAGTTTATACATAAATTCCATCTAAGATATCTTAACATCATGATCATCAAAGACGAAAAACATTGAAAAAATCAGCGGTGAATAAATATCCATGAACCGCTAAGTAGTGTTACAATCAATATATGATATATTACATATGTGTACACATTTCAACATAGAAACAATTGTATCAAAGCTGTATAACAGTTATGAATCATGTGGGCATCTAGACAAAATATCTGCCATCACATTTTCTGACCCACGGATAACTCGCACCGAAAAATGAAATGGCTGTAGAGCAATCGCGTATCGCGTTGATCTCGCGCTCTTCAGATTTTTACTCTGAATAGCCGTAAGAGCTTTCTGGTCAGTTTCCACAATGAAATGCGCGCCCAGAAGAAATCTTTGTAGTTTAAGGATTGACCAAACCATAGCCAATAATTCACGGTCTAGGACCGAGTAATTCTTCTCTGCGGCATTTAATTTCCGAGAAATATACATCACAGGATGCAGAGTTCCAGAGTACTCTTGCATTAGTGCAGCTCCAATCCCGGTTGATGAAGCGTCACTACGAAGAATAAATGTCTTATCCTTAGAAGGTAATACTAGGATAGGTGAAGTAGAAAACATAGTTTTAACCTTATCCAAAGAGGATTGACATTCTTGAGTCCAATGGACTACATTAGGAGACCCTTTCTTTAGCAAGGAAGAAAGAGGTGACATAATGGAGGACAGATTCGGTATGAATCGTCCATAAAATTGTATTAGACCTAAGAGACTTCGTACTTGCTTTTTAGTCTTAGGAATAGAAATGTTAAGTATCTTACTTGTATTATGGTCTTCTGTTTTTAGGAACCCATGACCAACACGGTGTCCTAAGAAAGATATTTCGCTAAAACCAATACATGCTTTCGATGGTTTCGCTGTCAGGTTATGCTCGCGTAAGATAGACAATAGTTCATTTATACCATTATAGTGATCGTTCCAAGTATCACTGAAAAGACAGATGTCATCAAGATACGCAATGACATCTGAGCGATGAGATAGGATTCGACGCATCATGCGTACAAATGTAGCAGGGGCGTTCATAAGACCGAAAGGCATGAAATTCCATTGGAATAGACCCCTAGGCGTCGAAAAAGCAGTAAACGGTTTGGCGTGTTCGGATAGTGGAACTTGCCAATATCCCTTAGACAAATCGAGTTTAGTAAAGAAGTGAGAATTCGATAGTCTCGTAAGTAGCTCTTCTAGTAAAGGCATAGGTTCAGCATCGAATTTAGTCACTTGATTCAATTTGCGATAATCCACGCAAAGACGTATGTTATTGTCTTTTTTTCGTACTATAACCATCGGCGAAGAATATGCTGATGTGGATGGTTCAATAATTTTTAACTCTATCATCTCATCTAACTCTTTCTCTACCTGTGCTTGGAAATGTATCGGGATAGGATACGGTCTGACTCTTATAGGACTATGGTCAGTAAGAATAATGTCATGTTGAATGACATCCGTTTGACCAGGAATGTCAGTAAGGACATCCTGAAATTGTTCTAACATAGTAGAAACTTGTTTCTGCTCTCCTGGAGATAATTCTGGAGAAATTGCAACATCTTTCCATGATTCATTAGAGTGAAGAGGAATCATTGGAAAAGGTAAATTTACATCCGAGAAACTCGTTTCCTCATCCTGTATTACTGACAGAGATGAGTACTGTCCATGTTGGACTGGAAAATCGTCCGTTGCCTGGAAAACAGGTTGTAAATAATCAAGACGTTCATGGAATTCCGTGAGCATGTTGATGTGGAAGGTTTTACGCTTCCCGTCAATATCGACGATATAGTCAACATCGGAAACCTTTGATATTATATCGTACGGACCTTTCCAAGAAATGAGAAGTCTATTTTCCCTACAAGGTAGCAAGACAAATGCTTTGTCACCTGGACAAAGTTGACGCAAACATCTCTTTTTATTGGCAAATTCCCTTGCCTTCTGTTTCGCAAATTCAGAAGAAGCAGTTGCCAATTTGCATGCTTTAATAATCTTGTGTCTAAGTGCGATGACATATTCATAAGAGGATTTTGTGTCATCGACAATATTATCAGCAGTTATAAGATCATGAAGTAAGGACATAGGACCTCGCGGTTTCGCGCCAAAGACAAGTTCAAAGGGAGAAAATCCTGTATGTTCGTTGGCGACCTCTCTATATGCAAAGAGAGCCGCGGGTAAAACCCTATCCCAATCCTGAGGATGATCTTCTGTTATCTTACCTAGTAGGTTTTTCAGAGTTCTATTCAAACGTTCCACCATCCCATTGGACATAGGATGATAAATACTACTCAGCGATCTCTCTATCTTCAGAGTCAACATTACTTGAGACATGGTATCCGATATAAGTTGGGTACCATGGTCGGATAATATTTCTGCTGGAAACCCCAGACGAGAAAATATTAACCAAAGAGCATCTGCGACATCAGCAGTAGTTATGCTCTTTAGAGGAACAGCCTCCGGCCAACGTGTGCACATATCAACACACGTCAGAATAAATTGGTGTCCTCTAGCAGACTTTATCTTAAATGGACCAATGATGTCTATCGCCATTTTTTGAAATGGCCGAATGGGAATGTCTGCAGCCTGAATAGGTGCATCATGGCGTGGACCTCTGGATTTAATCTCTTGACATACTTTACAAGATCGACAATAGATTCGTATGTCCTTATTCACAGCAGGCCAAAAGAAAGATTGAAGAACTCTAGCTTTAGTACGGGAAAAACCCATATGTCCAGCACACTGCGAATCATGAGCGTGCTGTAAAATTTTAACTCTCATATTTTTAGGCACAAGGATTTGAGAATGAATGGACTTAGCGGAGTCTTGTACCATACGTACAAGTACGCCATTCTTCATCGTAATCCAAGATTTACGATTTGTATCCTTATTCGGATCACCTTTTGTTGCCAGAGTAAAGAATTTCTTTAGAGTAGGATCATCTTCCTGCTGTTTAATAAAGGAATCGTGTGAAATCTCCAAGGGATCATCTTGGATCTGCGCATCATTATCTTCAGAATGTGAAGATTGTGGCATATTGAGAGCTTGAGCCCTAGTGATTACTGCATTAGCAGATTGCATATTAACATTTTCCCAATTAGAGATTTGCTGTGGAGTGCATTCTTTCACTCCATGAATGCGACCGATGATAAGATCAGCGATCGGATTCGGCAAGAGACATGCTTGCACCTCTCCTGTAAAGAACGGTGTAGCAATATTGATAATGGCAGTGGAGTACTTCTCCAATGTGCCACCAAATGTTACACATTTGACTATATTGCCCGTAGCTCGAGAAGGATTTACGAGTGATTGCCTCACTCCAATGGTAGTGCACCCCGAGTCGAAAAGAACTGATACCGGAGTACCATCTATTAGGCCCCTATTAAAGACAAGAGCACCCCTTCCATTATGCGCAATTGACGCATGGAGAGCGGGAAGTGGGTGACCGCAGCTTAAAGTAGAAACTGTGGTTGGATCGAATAATGTTTTGCATTGCGAACACTCAGATGCTCTAGCAAAATCGAAAGCGGAATTTGCTACACTATTGGAGTCTTTTTTATCATTATTCTGATTATCGGTGTCGTGGAACTCCTGTTGTGCAGAGTTAGCCTGGTAATAAGATTTACCATGTCTTTTGTGTTGTGATCTACCTCGGTTATAATTGTCTCTATAATTATTATTGCCTCTGTTATAACCCCTATTTGGGTTTGAATCATAATATTCATGATCATAATCATCATGCTCGTTATATGGAGTATCCCTGTAATATTGTTTCTTTTGTCTCCATGAAGCACTTGGGTAGTTCCTATAGCTACTCCCTTTCCGAGAATTTCTAACATTATGGGTACCCCTCGCGTGTCGAGGACTATCAGCCCGATTCCAGTTCTTCGAAGAAGAACCCTGATTTGAGTGGTTATCTTGGTTTTGATATTTATTCCAATTAACCTTTTTATCAAATTTATTTTTAGCTCCTTGGAATTTGTGTGAGTAATTCTGATTATATTCTGTTGCCGAAGCAACTGGCATACTCTCTTTAATGTTAGAGTTACTAAGAATCATGTCAGGGTGTGCCGTGGCATACTGGTCACAATATTCTTCCATTTGCTTTATTGTACTAGGTTTACGCTCATGTAAGAACTCTAGGAATGATTTATTTACAGAAGACATGACCTTGTCTCTTAGCAATAAATCTGTAAGACCATCAAATGTTTTCTCTGTTTTGGATAATTCAATCCATCGTGAAAGTGTAATTCGTGCTTTTGAGATGAAATCTGAGAATTCTACACCTACCTCAGGTCTCATTGTTTTAAACAAAAGACGGTAACCTTCCTCAGACAGCTGATATCTCTTTATCAAAGCTGCCCTAACAGCATCATAATTGTCTTTGTCGGCCTCTTCAACAAAATATAACTTACTCAGAGACTCCCCTTTTAGATTTTCAGACAACTGATTCACATACTGTGATTTGTCAACATTATGAGATCGACAAGCCCGTTCAAATCTAGAAAGCCAAAATGTTATGTCATCACTGGTAGGGTTAAACGCTGGTACTTTGACCTTGTACACAAAGGGTTTACCATTACCACCAGATGCCTGATTAACATTACTCATACATGTCAATTTTAATTTCTCTAATTCAAACTCATGTTCTCTTATTGCTTTTCTCTCTTCAGCTTCTCTATCTAATCTTTTCTGTTCTGCAGCAGCTTCTAGTTTTTTCTGTTCTGCAGCAGCAGCAACTTCTAGTTTTTTCTGTTCTGCAGCAGCTTCTAATTTCTTCTGTTCTGCCTCAAATCTCCTTTCCTCCACTTGCATCTGCAATTTCTTAAGTTCAGCAGCAGCAGTATCAGCTTCTTTTTCTAATCTTTTTTCTTCAGCTAAGGCTTTCCTTTCTTCTGCAGCAGCTTTTTTTTCTTCTATTTGAAGTCTTCTCTCCTCAGCCGCAGCTTTTTTTTCCTCAGCAGCAATTTTTTTTTCTTCAACAGCAGCAGCAATTTTTTTCTCTTCTGCAGCTAATGCTTTGTCATATTGAGCAACAGCCCATTGTTCTAAGTCTTTTCCAGTCTTATCAAAAGATTTTCCTAGTGTAATGAAATAATCTAAGGTAGACATATTGTCTTCTTAAATCAGAAACCTGAAAAAGTAAATAAATTACTCTCTTTGTTAATGGGAGACAAGTCTATACCTTAGACTTAGTCTTAGTCCAAACTTGTATGGTTTACAATAACCAATGATAACTTGAGTACCTGTGGACAACAATAATTGTATCTCAAATACTGTGGGGACAAGCCTTACAAAGGTCTTGTATACCTCACTGTAATCAAAGATCACTTGAGTACCTGTGGAAAAAAATATTTCCCTTTACCAATAACTTTGGGAGACAAGCCTTACAAAGGTCTTGTATATCTCAATGTAATCAAAGATCACTTGAGTACCTGTGGAAAAAAAAATATTTCCCTTTTCCAATAACAATCAGAAAGTACTGATCTGTACTATACTATCAGTGTATACCACTATACGTCATATGTCAACTACAGACATTACAAATGACAAACAAGAAAAGACAATCTGAAAACATTTGCAGAGATCAAATTAAATTAAATAGGGGAAATGAAAAAAAATGATCACAGAACCTGTGATGATAACTGCCATAAGATAACAAGACAAATAACGCTACAGTGTATAAACATAAGGGTGTAAAAAACTGAAATGAAAGGAAAGATGAGACCTACAATTATACAAACAAATCAAACAAAACTAAGGAACACAAAAAATGTTACAAATACAAATATGAAACAGTCGTCACAACTAACCAAATATTTGCAAACTATGTTGCAAGCAAATTTCAATTAAGAAATTGCTCCCTATCGAACGCCAGAACAAGACCAATATTACTCGGTATTTCCTGTTCTAGTCACACAGAATATAAACTAATTTAATACACAACAAATAACATGTAAGCATAAATAGCATATAGCATACAATATCATTTTATGTCATGAATGGAATGTGTTGCCAGTATAGTGTTGTAAAGTAGGCACAGTTTATTTAAATAATACTAACTTGCCACTTTATTCAGTAATAGACTTAAGTTTAAACTATTACACTGTCAATTTTTTCTCTGTTGAGCATATGAAGATCCCACGATGAACTATGCACTTTATTCAGCAACACTGCGATTCTTCTGTACATTGAGAAATGTCAACAATATTGCTCCAGATATTTTCTACACTTGATACCACTGTCCTGTGTAATACTGTCTGTACAGCGAAAAACTGTCAACAAGTGCTGACCTAGATACAGCATCCTATCGGTAATACAGGTCAAGCTGTCCTACTGGTGTTGATGTGTTCAAACAAATGTTCTTTCAGCTGTAAACTGTGATTCTCAACACAAAACTGCGTAAGCTGGACCCAGGAATCTGGCTCGCCACTGTAAAGACGTTATTTCTTACTACACCTGTAGTACACCACTGTAAAGTATCAGTCTGTCTGCTCTGTAAGGAAGAGTGGTGTGTTGTTGAGATCAGGCATGCTCCAGTCTACCCAGCTGTAAATGGGTAACTCACCCTAGTCCTGAGTTAGGGAAGGCAAAGGCTCCAGGGGAAGCAGGCCCTAAACTTGGTCACTTCAGCCGACGCAGGATGGTGTATGTATGAAGTAGTAGTGTAGAGTGTGATTACCGCGAATGGTGTACTGTTCGTGTGCTGACCAATATAATCACTCATACACATGTGTCTACAAGGCACCAATGCAGACTGCTGGAATCTTAGTTTACTCAATTTATTCAGACGTACACACTGGGACATACGAGTACATCAGGCTTTGTTGACATAACAATTTGTAGGTATACATAGCAGATCTGAAGTCATGACACATGCAGAAATAATGGGTAGTACATCAAAGTTCAATGTCATGATACATCATCTTATGAAACCACGAAAAGGGGGTTTCTAGCAGGATTGAGATCTCTCTGTCACTGTCCGATAATAAGATAAATAATCTGTTCTCTTGGCAGTGATCAAAACAGACGATGACCGAAATCCAACATGGCTACCTTCCTGAGTTGTCGTTCACTCATTCATAGGAAGAATATCAGCCAAAGTTAATTTACAATGGATATATAAAGGATTTCATGAATGGTTCCATGCAGCACTACGGTGATCAGGTTAGTTCACGTAGCCATAACCGCTGCAGGAAAATCTGTCATCTTCGTCGATACAAAAACACGACACTAGCATATCGAAGCACCCAAAAGTCAAGCTAGGCCTAACCGACGAGAGATCATCAAAAATACGAGCTGGGTTTACCTGGAGTCCGAATCATCTATATACTGACATAAGGAGAGTCTCTAACACAAACTATCGTAGAGACACTATCTCCTCCAGAAGAAAAAAACCACTTCGTAAGACATTTTTTTCTTGACGAAGGGACCAGCTCTTGAAAAACGTACCCCGCCATTCTTAGCAGTACATCGGAACTCATCACGACTTGTTAAGACAACTCATACTTCCGCTAACAAGAATCTAGTCCCTCATACCCATCCAAAATATACAATATAGGACTGATTCTACTTGTACTAATAATATGTAATACATATGAATTCAGGCCATAAACACAATAAGCAAATTAATATATTTTCTGGCCCTAAAATTAAGTACAAACGCAAGCGTACTATTCTTGCGCTGGATCGATATCCAGACCGATTACTCCTATAATCAAAAGTGTGAATCAAACATGGATTATCTCGCTTTTACAATAAACAGCATTTTCATACACAGATGGATGCATGACTATATTTTTCCCATATTAAATAACCATATCGATTTTTTTGTAATATGTGCGTCAAAAATATGCACGCAACACACAACTAATTTGTAGGCTTTATTATGGCCTAATAATATATCTTCTTCTTGAAGATAATGTGGTAATCAGGCAGTGAACCACGGGGGCAATCGTAGTGACAAGATGGCGCCAGCGCCAAGAACGATCTCAATATGGCGCTGTCACATAATGGACTTTGGGGACTTCGTGTCGACAGTCAAAAACTGTCTCAAAAGATGGATTGATCTATCTGAGATACCAAAATCTTTCGAAGGTCTTATGGACCTAATATTAAGAGAAAAAATACTATCACCATGGAACGGTGAAATCGTTGCCTACCTACAGGAATGAAAACCCGCAAATGTGGGTGAAATTGAGAAATTAGGGCAGCAATTTATGGTAGCCCATCCTAATATGCCTCTTAGTAAATCAATGCCAGCTTGTGCAGCGGATCGCACATATGTTAGAGCATATGACAGATCTCGCACTCGTAGTGTTGAGAGGAGGTTTATTGGGGACACAAACAACTCATTTCGTGGTCGATATAATTTTCGTATTAATCGATCTCCGTGACATTTTGTTGATAAGCGTAACTACAATTATCATTGTAAAGGTTCCTGGCACCGCAATAAAGGTGATGCTTACGACAGTTCAAATAACCAACACAATTATTCTCCACCGCCACCTGGCGTTCCAGATTTCAGGGGTCCTAAGGGTATTCCCCTTCTGATAATATACGTGTTCGTAGGAGATCACATTCCTCAAGAGGGTATAGTAAAGTACGTTCACAGGCAAATGCATGCCAAACAGATGATTATATTCTGAATAGTCATAATCATGTTAATAATACTCATGCTACCGCGTGTAGCGCTGATTTAGAAAACAAGGATAAATTAGAAGCTTTAGAAAAACTAGTCATTGAAGAAAAGGATAGAAAAAGTAAAACTAATGGAAATAAATGCTAGACATGCTAATAACATTACACAGAAATATTCAGAAATTTATAAGTTACGAAATAGAGTTGACCTGTTGTTGGATATAGTACTAGAGAACAATGTGTTGTCTCCCATTGACAGTGACAGGGTTGCTTCAAGATATGTCTGCAACCCCAACGGTTGTGTCAACCTGTCTACACATAATGACACACTGAAAGTCTCGTTTCAATCTATCAATACCCTTTAGCTTCCCAAGGAGGTTAGGCCTTCAACAAACACATGCCAAGTCTTCCTGTCCTGTGCCATCCGCTCAAGTTCTTTCCATGTTTTCCTCATCATTTTCACCTCTGTTTCCAGTTCTCTTCACCATGTGTTTTTTTTGTCTACATCTGCCTCTCTTTCCCTGTGGATTCCAGAACAAGGACTGCCTTGTAATGCTATCAACAGGTTTTCTCAATGTGTGTCCTATCCATCGCCAGCGTCTTCTTCTCAACTCTTGTTCCACTGGCACTTGTTTGGTTCTTGTCATCAATTCCACATTTGTGACTTTGTCATACCATTTCAGTTCTTCTATTCTACGCAAGCACCCGTTTATAAAAGTATGTAGCTTTTTGGTTGTTTTTGTTGTTCTCCATGTCTCAGAGCCATGCAATAGGACTGACTTCACATTTGAGTTGAAGATTCTTATTTTCTTGTTGGACTTGATTTCTCTTGTTCTCCATATGTTTCCCAATGCAATGAAAGCTCCTCTTGCTCTTTGTATTCTTATTTTGATATCACTGTCTGTCCCTCCAACTAACAGATGTAGAATCGTACACATATCTCGTTTCGGGGAAGGTATAATTTTCCTCGCCCTCATTCTCCAGCCAGTGCTTTTTGTCAAAAGTACAATGGCTTTTATGAGGATGATACATAGCGGCAACATGCCAGGGACAAGAAGAGTGATTCGACAAATCATTGTCTTTCCAGTAAGCGGAATGACTTGTCTGAACGACCTGATCGCTACGATTCTTGTCGTAAGAGTACAGATCAATATGACAAGGGTAATACATGCTTCACAGATAAGAAAAGTGATCATACATATAATAAGGATAAAGGTCAAGCTATACCTATTGAGCAGTTAGGTACGACATGCTCAAATTAGACTAAGAACCATAATTATAATAATACTCATTCACATCAGCACGATACATGTATTAAAGAGACTGATGTCAAAACTTCCCATTCAAAAAGAGTTGCGCACAATTTTTGTGCTCCATTTCGCTCTCGTCGAGTTTCTTTTGGTGGTGATAGGGCACACACCCTCACCGTGCAGGTGCGAAATTAACCACCACGCACAACCTGGCGCGAGCTGGGAGAACCTTTTCAGCATGCTGCTGATGTTAAATTTGTGCGAATTTTTCCAGTGAACAATTCTTCTCATCTAAGCGCATTTGTTCAATTCTATAACAATCACGATGCGCGCGAAGCTGTCAGACTTGCGAATATGTCTTCTTTTCTTTAACATTGTCTTGATGTGACATTGGTGCACCAGTCAGCATCGCGCAAAACATAGTTGCACATTTGGGTGCATTTTTCCGGATATTTACATCACATCCTACGAAGTCTGTTCTGGTAAGTTTATTTTTATTACTACTTCTTCTTTGAGCTGGCACTTTCTTGGTCATTCTTTTCCTTACAGCTTTCATATTGTTATAGACTTCAAAACCTTTAACAGCTTTTTCCACACGTCGTGGTCTTTTTCATTACAATGTTATGTGTTTTTGGGTTAATGAATGCTCCAGATATATTCGCTCGCATGATGCCTCGGATTTTCGGTGACAGACTTGATATTATTACATACATAGATGATATTTGTCTCTTACAAGATACATGGGAAGATCATATTTCTGGTTTACATTCATTGCTACATACTCTCGGTACATCATCATACTGCTCGACATCCTAAAATCCAGATTGGGTTCAGAGAAATTTCTTTTATAGGTCATAGAATAGGGCGACATATGTTTCAGCCTGAGGATTCTGCTGTCAAGAGGATTTTGGATCCTGCTATTCCTTCTTCTTCTTCCTCGTTCGCCCTGAAAAGGACGGTGGTTGCGTTGTGTCTGTTTACGCCGTAGCTGTGATATCTGCACCTTTCGGTCGACACATCCGACTTCAGCACGGCATTTTTTAGGGACCGGGTTTGCCTTCCCATTGCGATCCGTACTCGCTCAGCCAGACTGCACTGCTGCAGACTGTTTCCAGGACCACCACGTGGAGGTGGAGTACGGTCTTAGTCAGCTCTGGTTCGCTGACTCTGATGCAAGCAGTCAAGCTATGGGTCGCTGACTGCATTCTCTATTGCTGCATCTTTTGGTCCCCCTGCTATTCCAAAAACGAAGAAGCAGGTTCGCAGCTTGTTGGGTCTTATTAACTTTTACCACAAGTTCATACCTCAGTCTTCCTCTTTGTATTCTGTCTTGTCCTCGTTGACTAAAAAAGATATGCCAGTTAGGATAAACTGGAATTATGATGGCAACCAAGCCTTACATTAATTAAAGAATGTTTTTCTAAAGGTCCTATGTTAAGGATCACAAATTTAAGAATGCCTTTCCTCCTCTCGACAGGTGCATCTTTGCACGGCATTGGAGGCTGCCATATGTAACTGTTTGATGGCGATTATCATCTTGTACTCGTACTTTACATCAGTCGTAAGCTGACAGAGGCTGAATCAAACTACCCTATTGTGGAGAGGGAATTGCTAGGTATTGTATGGTGCCTCAAGAAGCTGGAAAGATATCTTGTGGGTACACATTTTTTTAATCCAAACCGTCCAAAAAGCTCTTAGCTTTCTACAATCAGTTAAACTTCTTAATGCTAGGTTGACCAGGTATGCTCTTGAGCTTCAAAGTTACGATCATTCCATTATTTCAATCAAAGGCAAGGAAACGTTCTGGCAGACGTCCTCTCGAGATTCACTTGTTAATATTGCATCTGCTTTTCATGATGTTGTGTTTTTTTCAGTCAGCCGATGCCTGCGTATATACTGGGACTCGTGAACATTTATTGTGAACATTAACACTTATTAACTTGGCAAACATTAACTTTGTTATTTAGACGAATAACATTTTTCAGGTTTCCTTAGGTTCGTTGCGGATTTTTGCTGGACTCAGTACTGATGACCTGATTATCATGGTGGACTTTAACTTTATTGTGATTTTCATTTAATTATATTAACGCTATTAGTTGTTATTAACTTTTATTTTTATATAACATTATGATAATATCATTATTATTATATCTTCAGTGGAGTTGGCTTAGTTACTTAGCTTAGAGTTAGCTTAGTTCCTTAGCTTAGTTGAAGCTATAGTATTCTATAGTATTCGTTGTCTCTTCATTATCCTCCTCTTCTCTGAAAACTTGCAGTTTTCAGTTGGAAGGGTGGGGATGATGTGGCGTATGCCTTTTGCACGCCACATGTGAGTTATAATGAACATTATTGTAGCGCTCACAAGTGTGGCACCTATTTGTAGTCGCTATGCGTAGTTCGCACATGTCGTCGTTTTGTTTGACTTAGTGACTAGATTATTGCTTATGTGTCCATAGTAAGAACCGGCTGTGTTTTGAAAGATGTTCCTACTTGGAACCTACATAGGATTGTGTAGGTGCCTTGTATGGGAATCATAAGTGTATTTATTATCAAGGTGTCTTAGTAATATGTTTCATGCCAAATCTGAATTATCAATGCATCATTGTAACGAGATTAAAATGTCTGTGTGTATGAGAAGAAGCTTTTGAATATCGTCTATACTGTTGGCCCGTTTGATGCCATTTTCTTCATTGCATAGTTGTTAGCCTCGTATGGCCTGGGAACATTAGACAGCAAGCCATACTTATTGATACATACATATAATTAACCCTGCCACGTTATTGTTGATTCTTTTAATCACATAACTTATATAATTCCTCATACTTCTTTTTCTTCTTCTTCCTCGTTCGCCTTCAGACTTCCACATTTATGACTCTAATAAAGGCAGTAGTCAACCCAAGGCTCCCAACATCTCCAAACAGTTTTTCATTGACAGAAGTGGGTTGTTGCCATATGCTACTCCGTTCATTGTTGTAGGTAGGGACGGACTGTAGCAGGTGTTCGACTGTCATCAGGCTGGTACCGCAGGTGCAGAGATCTGTTGCACCAAATTTGTATTTGTGGTATAGATGGTATTTCAGTCTGTTGTGTCCAGTGTGTAGCCGAAAAATGATGACCTGTTCTTTCCTAGATAGCTGTTGATATGCATCATTTTTTAATGGGTTAGGTGCTCTCTTTCCCATTTGGACTTGAATGTAGCTTTTATAGTAGTCTTTGCCATTGTCTCTATATCATTTTGTTGTAAAGCAGCTCTTTCCTTAGAAAGTTTGTCTGCCTCCTCATTTCCCCATACAGTTTCTTATTTACTTATTGCTTTTTGCTACATTTATTGTTGCAGCATGGTTTTAATTCTAATGACATTGAAAGTTGTTGCAAATATTCACAAAAAAGTTGTTTTGAAATTCTTGAAATGTGCAGAAATCCTTTGGAAATGAAATCAGATTGGTTGTAACATCCATTTGATTTTTTTTCCCTTCCTGCTAAGTGCATCAAGAAAGAAAAGTCCACCATTTCTAATCTTCTTCTTCTTCGTTCACCATCAGATGTCAACTTGAATAAGTTCACAGAAAGCAGCGGGCAACCTAAGACTGTTGATATCTTCGTAGATTTTCTCCAGGAATGGTACTGATGATGGCCATACGCGTTTTCTCTGTTCTCATATGTTGGGCACCTTTGAAGCAGATGTTCGGCAGTCATTTTATCGGTGCCACAGTCACACTCATCAGTAGTTCCTACCTTTAATTTGTTGAATAGATGGTATCTCAATCTGTTATGACCTGTGCGAAGTCTGAAGATTACCACTTGTTCACTTCTACTGAGCTGGTAATATGGATAATTTTGTGTGTGGCGTGGATCTGCGCGTGATAAAACTCTTATCAGGTGCAATAGCGATGTGTGCCAATGTTTGTGTGACGAAATGGACGACCTCTTCACGATCTCGGTTTCACTCCGACAGGATCAGAGACACATTTTGTACTGATTTTATGTACTTTTAAAAGTACCAATTTCTTCTCATTATCGGTTAAGGAGCAAGTAGTTTATATGATCAAACATTTGTGACGCTCCTTGCAGATAATGTTTATCCCAGCCTGCGAGAAGCAACTAGATAAGATGAGCGCCGGCGTGTTTAGATTAAACCGCTGATAACCAACTCGTTTGTTAACAAGCTGGGCAAACATGGCGTTTTGCGTGCTCATACGACAGATAACGAGATTACTGTCTGTGTGACACATGTGGGCAGACAAGTGTGACATAAGCGCTTCCGGGTCATCCTTGATACACCAACATTACTTTTTAATAAAGTAATAATTATTATAACTTACCCATGTTGTC
>JAMPIV010011112.1:0-21435 GCA_024509875.1 Oreohelix idahoensis | reverse complement strand
GCAGATGTGTTCAGTCAAACAATGTTCATACAAAAATAACAGGGCAATCCACATAGGACGTCAGTAAACTCACGACGTATAAAGTCTATGATTCTTGTAACAGCCGTTGACGTTTTTCTTCATTATTTATTGTTGTCGCCCCACAAGTGACTAAAAATGCGTTACGCGTATTATGTAGGACACATCAAACAGGTCATTATTCACTGCAAACATTTCAATACAGCAATTAGTCGGTATAGACAGCGATTACAATGATGAGTCCCGCTGAGCCAGGTTATATTTCATAGTGCTGTAAATGTAGTCAGGTGAAAAACTCCATCCCTTTCTATAACAGCCAGGAGATAACCAGATGTATGAGATCAGTTCACTCTCCTTAGTTTGACTTCAGCAAGACAGACACGTCTGCCGAAGTATAAATAATGTCCTCAAAAATATCCTCTAGATAATAAAGGTTTTCCAAACCTAGTTCATTTAACAAAGTAGCAAGTAATGGTCCTTGGAACCTGCAACAACCGATGCAGCACAATACAGCGACATGTGAGCTAGGAAAACATCTCGTGACGACGACTTTCGAAGACAGGCTATGAACCAGAAATCGTTCACGACCAAAAATCGATAGAGTTAATGAAAATGTTAATTTACCTTGCCTTCCGGAAATACACAGAAATATTATGCCTCCCGCCATGTGCAAATACACTAGAGGTATTATCTCGAATAAACGAAATATCCATAAGAGGACTCTCACATTCCTGACAGAACAAAAAATAGCGGAGATCCCCTCTTCAACGAGGCATCTCTTTCGCCATTCCAAATCGCTCACTCCACTAGTGGTGGGCGGAAACCGATCGACCAAGAAGCAAGACAAGTCATGCGCAGTCCAGCGCAAAATGACCCCAGCTCAAACTTAACTGCATTCGATACCAACGCGAGAAGACAAATGCTTACCGAGAAAAGTGACTATAAATTTCAAGCAGTTGTTGCCCTTGCGTTATAAAATAGATATTGAAATAAAACGATGTTGCGAGAATTTATCACGCAACATATCACCACCTCCTCCCGATAAAAAAAAAAAATGTGGAACATATATTTTTTTTTCAATATCAAAGAGCATGCGATAAGCGGCTCAAAACGCACGAATTATGCGCTGATAATTAACTAAATTGCCAAACAATAGGCTAATTATAGAGTGTCTGGTGAGGATATACCTCAACAGAAAAATAAATATGTCTCAAAAAATATTCACATCGGGGAGGTGTCACCAACACACATCACGTTAGCATGTAAACACAATATACGTATGCAAGTTACTATAATCATCATTAAACAGCATACTCTAATATTGTCTTTAAAAATGGATGTACAAATCTGATAGGAAAATTTAAATAGTACATTCTTTGACATGTAATGACATAAGTACATAGTAAAGTTAAACTACATGACGATCCAGGACATATGCTCTGGTATTCCGAGGGTAAGTACACAATCTAGAACTCGTCATGCTTGATACTAGTAAGGTAAGTCCTCAGCTCAACAATGACATTCTGAGAAAGTACAAGCAATATAATGCTAATTAATAACTAATATGCTTCATAAGGTACAATACATTATTAATAATTGTGGCTGTTTAGTAAACTAACGGCCCTTATATTAACTACTCAGTCCTCCTCTATCATCTTAAAAAAACGAACAGAAGAAGATGACAACAAAGCACGATAGTGTGTACATATAAAGTAAGTACAGATGTGCTAATCTATTGTAGAAATATAGGTGTGTTATGACTCTGTAATATATGGAAATATAGGACAGAAGTATTAGTTGGAGTCATGTGGGCATCTAGACAAAATGTCAGCCATCACATTATCCGCACCACGGATAGCTCGTACCGTGAAGTGAAAAGGTTGAAGAGCTATAGCATATCGAGTGGATCTCGAACTCTTCAAATTCTTAGTCTGAATAGCTGTAAGAGCTTTCTGATCAGTCTCTAGAATGAAATGTGCGCCCAGGACGAATCTTTGTAGCTTTAGAATTGACCAAACCATCGCTAACAACTCACGGTCTAAAACCGAGTAGTTCCTCTCTGCCGCATTTAGTTTTCTAGAAATGTACATAACAGGATGCAGAGTATTTGCATATTCTTGCATCAGTGCTGCTCCAATCCCAGTGGATGAAGCATCACTTCGAAGAACAAAAGTCCTATCAAGAGTAGGTAATCTTAAGATGGGAGGAGAAGAAAATATATTCTTGATTTGGTCTAGTGAAGATTGGCATTCTTCAGACCAACGGACCAGATTAGGCGAACCTTTCTTCAACCATGTTGAGAGAGGTGCCATGATCGAAGATAAATTTGGAATAAATCTCCCATAAAATTGAATTAAACCTAAAACAGAGATGTTCAGTATTTTGGAAGTATTGTGGTCTTCTGTCTTCAAGAGACCATGACCAACACGATGACCCAGGAAAGAGATTTCACCAAAACCAACAAAAGCTTTAGAAGGTTTTGCTGTCATATTATTCTCACGTAGAGTGGACAGTTAATTCAATATAAACCCCTATAATTGTGAATCTTCCCAGGTATCCACCTGAAGAGACAGATGTCATCATAATGTTTGCGATGTCATCCGAAACGACGTGTGGACAGGAAATTTCGACGCATCAATGCGAACAGAAAGTCCGGGCAGGGGCTTTCATGTGAACCAATAAGGCCATAACATTCCATTGAAATAGGACCCTTAGGTGTAGAAAAAGCAGCAGTAAGAGGTTTGGCATGCTCTGCTAAAGGCACTTGCCAATAACCTTTAGACAAGTCAAGTTTAGTGAAGAATCTAGAATTAGAAAGTCTAATCAGTAGATCTTCTAACAAAGGCATCGGTTCAGCATCGACTTTGTGACCTGATTCAATTTGCGATAATCAACGCAAATTCGTATGTTCTTATCCTTCTTCCGGACAATAACCATGGAAGAAGAATATGGTGAAGTCGCTGGTTCAATTATATTTAATTGAATCATTTCATCCAATTCCTTTTCCACTTGCGACTGAAAGTGTATAGGAATAGGATACGGCCTAACCCTAATTGGATTATTGTCGGTAAGAATTATGTCATGTTCTATGACATCTGTGTGTCCAGGAATGTCAGTGAGAACATCCTGAAATGTTTGTAACACCGACGAGACTTGTCGATGTTCGTCACCAGAAAGATTAGGAGAAACAGAAACGTTTTTCCAAGATTCCGTGGAATGTAATGGAACCACTGGAAGGGGAAGGTTGACATCAGAGAAGGTAGCTTCCTCATCCTGTATGACAGACAGGGATGAATAATGACCGTGAGGTGCAGGAGCATCATCCGTTGCCTGGAAAATAGGCAGCAAATAGTCCGGACGTTCGTGAAATTCCGAAAGCATGTGTTACTTTGGAATAGCTTTATTGCTTTCCATCAATATCGGACCACAATGGTCAACATCGGAAATCCGAAGAGACAATTGCATATGGACCTTTCCATGCAATAGAAGTCTATTTTTCCCTACTGGAGAAGTAGGGACGATATGCTTTGTCCTCCTGGACTAAGTTGTTCGTATACATATAATCTTGTAAGCAATAACGGCCTTGCCTTCTCTTTAGCAATTTTCTGATGAAGCAGGTTGCTAGCTTACATGCACACTCAATGATTCTTTTGTCTAAGAGCAATGACTTACGCATATGTGGATTGAGTTTCATCGATTATGTATCATCGGCTAGTGATGAAGTAATCGTGTAATAAAGACGAAAGGGCCGCGCGGGACGGCGCGCCAAAGAACAAGTTTCGAAGGAGAGAAAATCCTGTGTGTTCATTAGGGACTTCTCTATAGGCAAAGAGAGCCGCGGGTAAAACCCTGTCCCAATCTTGAGGATGATCTTCAGTTATCTTACCAAGCAAGTCTTGAGCGTTCTATTCAGACGCTCAACTAACCCATTAGACATAGGATGGTAGATACTACTGAGAGATCGTTCAATATGTAAGGTAGACATTACCTGTGACATAGTGTCAGATATGAGTTGAGTGCCATGGTCTGACAATATTTCTCTGGGGAACCCCAAGCGAGAAAATATCAACCAAAGAGCATCTGCGATATCTGTAGTAGATATGCTCTTAAGAGGAATAGCCTCTGGCCAACGTGTGCACATATCGACACATGTAAGGATAAACTGATGTCCTCTGGCCGACTTGACCTTAAAAAGGGCCAATAATATCTATGGCCATTTTCTGAAACGGCCGAATAGGAATGTCAGCAGCCTGGATAGGCGCAGCATGTCGTGGTCCTCTAGATTTGACCTCCTGACATACCTTGCATGATCGGCAGTAAATACGAATGTCCTTATTGACAAAAGGCCAAAAGAAAGCCGCAAGGACTCTCGACTTCGTACGGGCAAAACCCATATGTCCAGCACATTGCGAGTCATGAGCATGTTGTAATATTTGGACTCTCATGCTCTTGGGAACAAGAATTTGCGAATGTGCCGACGTAGTCGAATCTTGTACCATACGTACAAGTACGCCGTTTCTCATTGCAATCCAAGATTTTCTATTTGTATCCTGATTCGGATCACCTTTCTTCGCAAGAACGAAGAATTTTTTTAAAGAAGGATCTTCTTCTTGCAATTTTATGAAAGAGTCACGAGTAATTACTAAGTGACTATCTTGGCTATCAACTTCATTATCACTATTCAGTGAAGTTTCGGGTGTTTGTAGAGCTTGTGCTCTTGTAACTACTGCATTTGTAGCTTGCATGTTATTATCTTCCCAAGCAGCAATCTGCTGTGGGGTACACTCCCTAACTCCGTGAATACGACCAATAATAAGGTCCGCAATAGGATTAGGTAAGAGACAAGCATGCACATCTCCAGTAAAGAAAGGAGTGGCAATGCGAATTACAGCAGTAGGATATTTTTCTAGAGTGCCGCCAAATGTGACACATTTAATAACCCTTCCTGTAGCACAAGATGGATCTACAAGCGATTGTCTAACACCAATAGTGGTGCATCCGGAATCGAAAAGTAGTGAGACCGGAGTATCATTAACAAGACCCTTATGTAGGATTAAAGAACCCCTCCCGTCATGCGCAACAGCAGCAGGAAGAGCGGGAAGTGGGTGACCACAACTCAAAGTAGTATGGTACCCGGTTCGAATAAAGTACTGCATTGGGGGCATTTGTTTGCTCTCTCAAAGTCAAAAGCAGAAACCAGTGACAGCGTCAAAGTTTTTACTATCAACAACATGATTACAGGCTCCCTCAGTTTCCTGTTGTACAGCATTAGCCTGCTGATATCTCTTTTTTTTGTGTTGAGATCTACCCCGACTATTATTACCTCTGAAGTTATCAAAGTTATTATTATCTCTGCAGTTATTATTGTCTCTATTGTAATTGTTATCCTGGTTCGAATTCCAGTTTCCACGATTACTATCATGTTCACATTGATGCGAACATCTATTTGTTTGGTTCTGAGGTCTTCGGCAGGAATAACCTCTATTACCATATCCTCTTTTGAAATGCTTATAATTATTAGGGTGATAGTAACGAGTACTATCAGGTTGTCTCCAATTCTTCGAAGAAGAATCACCATGAAATTGATTTCCATGATTTTGACAGAAATTACCGCTACTCTTTCTATCAAAATTTTGTTGGAATCTACGAGCAAAGTTTTGGCCATACGGAGCTGCCGAAGCAACTGGTAAACCTTCTTTCACCTTAGAGTTACCCATGGTTATGTGTGGGTGCGCAGTTACGTATTGGCAACAGAAATCTTCCATTTCTTTTATTGTTTTAGGTTTACGTTCATGAAGGAAAGCAAGGAAAGACTCATTGACAGACGACATGACTTTGTCTCTAAGTATTAAGTCCATAAGTCCTTCATAAGTTTTTTCCGTCTTAGATAGTTCAACCCATCGTGAGAAAGTAATGCGTATTCTTGCAATAAACTCGGAGAATTCAACTCCATTTTCAGGTAACATGTTTTTAAATTGTAGACGATAGCCGTCTTCGTTAAGCTGATATTTCTTTAACAAAGCGGCCCTGACAACCTCATAATTGTTCTTGTCAGGTTCATCCACCATATTTAATATACTTAGAGCTTTACCTGTCAGTATCCCTGATAACTGATAAACATATTTTGCTTTGTCTATGTTATGAGCTGTACATGCTTGTTCAAATCTGTCCAGATAGAACATTATGTCATCACTGGAAGGACTAAATGTTGGTAACTTAATCTTAAAAGTATCATTATTAGCCTTACCAGAAGATGAACCCTTGTTTGAATCATTACCATTACTCATGCTCGTCAATTTCAATTTTTCCAACTCTAAAGCTAAGACCTTTTCTTCATGTTCCATTTTTGCTTTCTCTTTCCTCTCATCAGACTCTCTCTGTAATCTTCTTTCCTCAGCCTGAGCCTCTTTTTGAAGTCTTTCATTTTCAGCTTCTTTTTCAAGTCTTTTATTTTCAGCCTCTTTTTCAAGTCTTTTATTTTCAGCCTCTTTTTCAAGTCTTTTATTTTCAGCTTTCAGCTTCTAGCTGTAGCTGGAGTTTTCTTTCCTCAGCTTCTGATTCCCTTTTTTGTTTTTCCATTTCCATTTGGAATCTTTTTTCATCCACCTGCATCTGCAGTTTCTTTTGTTCAGCTTCCATATGCAGTTTCTTTTGTTCAGCTTCCATTGCTTTATCATATCGAGCAGTTGCAAATTCTTCTAACTTATCACCAGTCTTCCCAAGCAATTTACCCTGCTCAATAAAGTGCTCAAATGTAGACATGTTGTCTAACATATGAGTCCAAAACCTGAAATAATTAACTAATTTATTTCAAACCTAAGTGTAACAAGTCTTAATTAAGCACTTGTATATTCACATCACCTTATATTATCCCAGTCTCTGTGGGAAACAAGTCTCCAATCAAAGAACTTGTATATGAAATATAAACAATCAATTCTTGATCATAAGTGCACTTCTCATTCAATAGTGCACGACACTATTCATCATTCATTTATCATCAGTGTAGTAGTAACAGTGCATTAGCATAGCCCATTAACTAATTACTATACCTGTAAACAATGACTATGTAAACACAGCTGTGCAGTATTGTAAAAAACAATTGAAAATGTCACACAATACAAACACTGTTAAGAACAATTACAAATGTAATACAATTAACAAGAGCAATCAGCAACAATTACAATAAACTTTCGCAGAATATCAAAATAAAAAACATAAAGCCAGAAATTTAATGATCATATCCACCAAGAAAATGTGACTGCTATCTGCGATAGTATTAAAACGCAATTACCTGGGAAACCCACAGTGTAGAAACAAAAATGTTGTATGAAACTAAATTATAGACAAGAGTAGGCTAACAAATACAAACAAATCACAACAAAAACGCTAATGATTAGTGAAAATACTAACGCGAACACAATATTGAGAAAAACATGTCATCACAGCTAACATAAATAGCAACAGAAGTCGCTTAGCAAATTCCAGTATTGGAAATTTGCAAACCTTACAGAAAACGCTCACAATAGACGACCTCTATGACGTGGCATAATCTAACGGAGACACCACCCAACCGAGAACCCGCTGAAATATAAACATATAAATATACGAATAACATATAAACATATAACATATAGAATGAGATGATACACAGAAGACTCAGCAGAAGTATAAGGGCACAGTTTACATACAAACAGGCCACTTAACTTATAGGCTTCCAATCGTAGAACTGCAGAAAAAACGGATGTCAATCAACGTCCTAAAGAGCGAAGCTCCAACGATGATGGCACATCTGAACTGCTTCCACTGCTAACACGATGGTACAAGAGCTTCTGAAATACTGTGTGTTGAGTTGTTTCGGCACTTGACCTTCTAATCCAAAAGTAAGTTGATGGAATTCGGTACTTGGCCTTCTTCAGAAAACAACCCGTTTCAACCGGCACTTGACCTTCACAAAAAACGACAGCACTGGAACCTTGACAGCAGCAACTTGCTTGACTTGCGTAAAAGATAACAGCAGTCCGAGTTATCCGGCAACATGTAACAACGCCGGGTACTGTCAAATTCTTGTTTCCGTTGAAAATTTTGAAGATGTTGACTGTATTGAAGAATGTTAATTTCTTGAAGGATGCTGATGAATTCTTGTTGAAAATGAAGTGGGTAAGGGACCCCGTGTTTGCTCGTACCAGAATCAAACCAGCTTATGGCCACCAAATGATGCGTGATGCCATATGATGATGGATGGTATCCGCATGTCTGGTTTTGTGTGGTGTGCAGATGTGTTCAGTCAAAACAATGTTCATACAAAAATAACAGGGCAATCCACATTGGACGTCAGTAAACTCACGACGTATAAAGTCAATGAGTCTTGAAACAGCCGTTGACGTTTTTCTTCATTATTTATTGTGGACGCCACAGTGACAAAATGGTTACGCAAATGTGTAGGCACATCAAACAGTCATTATCACAGCAACATTCAATACAGCAATAGACGGTAGACAGCATTACAATGATGAGTCAGATGCATGTTATATTTCATAGTGCTGTAAATGTAGTCAGGTGAAAACCTCCATCCTTTTCTATAACAGCCAGGAGATAACCAGATGTATGAGATCAGTTCACTCTCCTTAGTCTGACTTCAGCAAGACAGACACGTCTGCCGAAGTATAAATAATGTCCTCAAAAATATCCTCTAGATAATAAAGGTTTTTCAAACCTAGTTCATTTAACAAAGTAGCAAGTAATGGTCCTTGGTACATGCATCAACCGATGCAAGCTACAATACAATGCAGCGACATGTGAGCTAGGCCTCCCCCCAAAAACATCTCGTTGACGACGACTTTCGAAGACAGGCTATGAAAACCAGGTAAATCGTTCACGACCAAAAATCGATAGAGTTAATGAAAATGTTAATTTACCTTGCCTTCCCCGGAAATACACGGTGAAATATTATGCCTCCGGCAATGTGCAAAATACACTAGAGGTATTATCTCGAATATAAACGAATTATCATAAGAGGACTCTCACATTCCTGACAGAACAAAAAAAAATAGCGGAGATTCCCCGCATGCCAACGAGGCAATCTCTTTTCGACCATTCCAAATCGCTCCACTTCCACAAGTGGTGGGCGAAAAACCGATTCCCGACCAAGAAGCAAGACTAGTCATGAGCAGTCCAGCGGCAATAATGAACACAGCTCAAACTTAACTGCATTCGATACCAACGCGAGAAGACAAATGCTTACCGAGAAAAGTGACTATAAATTTCAAGCAGTTGTTGCCCTTGCGTTATAAAATAGATATGAAATAAAACGATGTTGCGAGAATTTATCACGCAACAGGCCACCTTTTGGATGAATGGTACCCTCATTTTTCTCAATGGTCACCATCTGGTTTTCACAGTAGAGCTCCTTATTTAATTCTGCCCTAGTTCCTTTTAGGAAGTACCAGCGGTCCCGGGACCTTTGGATCTTAGCTCATCAGTCTTCCTCCCATAATACATCAACTTGTTTTTCATTAGGTAAAAAATCTCCCTTCCTGAAGTTGTATGGACAATGACAATTTCCTGAAACAAGGCGTGAGGGTCATATCCCATCCTGTGCCTTCCTCATCTCTTCTGGAGTGGTATCTAACATAATATCCTCCTCCTTTCTTGAGGTAGACCTCACCTCCTTTCTTAGTCGACCTACCTATGGGTGGCCATATATACACAGGGTTTCCTGCTACAATGGTCACGTGATCGGGAGTGGTTCAGTGCTTACATTTTTAAGGCACCACCTTTCTTTCCTTGGTTGAAAGATTTTCTTTCATCATATTTCCTTTCATCGATATGTGGGAATTTATTTTTATTTTCATACCGTGGCCTATCAAACTGGTGCTTACCTTTGTTTTGATCCCTAGGGATCAAATTTATTAAAGTTCTGTGGTGCCCTAAAGTTATCCACCTGTTTCTTTTTATTACCTGTTACCTCTGCTTGAGCTGCTTGATACCTTTCAGCAACATTTAGCAACTCACCCAGCCTCTCTGCACCTTGTTCCATGAGAAACTTTCTCAGGTCTGGAGCCATGGACTCTCTTAATTGCTCTATAAGGACCATTTCCTTAAGATCTTGGGTTTTCCCCAGAGAAGTCCATTTCTCCAAGTATGTCTCTATTCGTGCAGAGAACTGGTGATAGGTTTCACCTGACAGTAGTTTAGCATTCCTAAATTTTTTCCTAAAAATTCTGCATTCTTTTCATATCTTAACAAAAGAGCCTGCTTTAGCATGTCATAATTTTCCTGATCACCTCTGCTCATTTTGGCAAAAACTTCATAAGCTGCCACACGAAGCCCTTGAGATAACTTTAAGCTCCACCTTTCTCTCTCTAACCCATATGTGGTAGCTAATAGTTCATATCTATTTAGATAGCTCTCAATATCATCGTCTTTCTCAACAAAATGATCTAAATGAAAATTCATAGCTGAGGTTGAGGCTCCCTGGCTAGCAGTGGCATCAGAGGTAAAGGGACTGGCACCATTTTCAGGAGCATGGCCTTGAAACTCAAACTCCCTTAGTCGTAACTCATGTTCCCTTTGTAATCTCTTCTCCTCCTTTTCTGCTTCCCTCTCTACAGTCAATCTTCTTTCTTCTGCTTCCCTTTCTGCAGCCTGTCTTCTTTCCTCGGCTTCCAATGCTTTAGCCTCTTTGTCAGCCTCAATCTGCAACCTCTTAGCCTCAGCCTCAATCTGCAACCTCTTAGTCTCAGCCTCAGTCTCAAATTGTAACTTCTTAATTTCCTCTTCAGCCTCTAACTTTCTTTCGGCCTCTTTTTCTAATCTTCTTTCTTCCCGTTCAATATATTTGTCACATTCAGCAGTGACATAAGCAATCATAATTTGCCCGTCCAGTCCTAACTCTTTCGCAGTCTGTACAGCAGCAGATCGAAATTTGGCCAGGTCCATCATTTTCTAACAGGTAAATTTATATAATGTCTAACTAAACAATACAATCTGATATTACTTATCCAAAAACACCACAGGCACTGAGAGCTCAACGTTATTTATTTTCACCCAAGGATACCTTTTTAATTTCTATTATTCCCGGAAGTGAATTACCCCCAATATTTTTAATAGGGAAAGATTCAAAATCCCGGGAGCGAGACCCCAATATATGTGGTAAAGTGGGATGTTATAAATATTTATAGGGGACTTAGTGTACTGACTGAGATCAGCTGTGAAGGTATCTGTATCTAATAGGTGTAGTGTTTTACAGATAACCTTACTTGCTACCACATTTATACCTCAGTCAGAATTATTCTGGAATATTGTGATGACTACGTTAAATGTTTAGGGTTATGTAAATGATGAAGTGTAAGTCACAACAACAACAGACAGATAAACAATTTAATTTATTCCACCACACTTGACAACACTGTGACACTCACACACATTTAACACTCTATAAGACTATCTTAAATGAGTCACTGGTAAAGTTTCAAATATATATGTATTAATTACTTTCACTAATATATATCCTGATTCAACTACAAAGTGAACCAGGAATCACAATCAAATGTAATCACAATTTATATATACATAATTTTATAATATGAACCTTGTAGTGACATATTTTATTAATATTATCCTATGTGTGTCAGTTGTGTAGTAGTACTATGAGGTAATACTGGTTTTGTTTTTTCAAGCTATGTTGTTATTTGTCATCATGACTTCAAGTGTTTGTTTATCTGGGTAATAGTATGGGGAAAAAGTTCACAGTTCCTGTCAATTTAAACAAGGTATTGTCCCTCTTTTTTACTAAAATGTCAATTTTTGAGGGGACACATAATGTTGAGCTCCACTGGCCACAGAGGCTTAACTTTCGTGATGGCGGCAGGAAAAGACTCCTCTGCTCGATTGCTCCCCTGTGTTCTGGAGACACCTCACTAGTCGCTATCTGGACCCAGGAGTATGCTGTCAGCCTCCAGATTCAGCAAAGCTCAGACCAGGTGCTGCTCAATAACTTTAGGACCACAGTCGCTGAAACAAGAAGGTTGTACCTCCTACTTCATAACGAATGTATAATCTATTTCCGCGCTGAACGCAATACATAGCAAACACTGAGTTCAGAGGGGTAGGTCAACTGCTAGCTTTAGCTGAAACAATTTACAGTATTCAAATGTATACTCCCGTTCCCTAATGGTTACTTACGCCCAATAGGCGTCTGCAATTCCAGCATTATTTCCACTTCTAGTCAATAAGATAGGAGTTGTCAGTGTTACTAGCCTGTTTTCCAGCATTAGTTCCGTATTCTCATGCAGTGTACTTTTAATTCCTATGCTTTCTTTCTCCGACACCTTCTGTTCAGGTTTGGAGCACTATATCTATGGTCTTTGCCTCATGTTCGCTACTGAACAACACACATAATACAGACATAAAATTATCAACTTTACATTAATTTTCATTAAAAAGATATCAAATATTTCAAAGCTTACCACAATTCATGGAAATAATACACAATTTACGTTTGACTGGCAATGAATATGGCACAAAATCCGCACCTGCCACTGTCTCAGGGCTTTATATTTAGAAAAGAAAAAATATAAGCTGAAATTCTCAAACGCCACTGTGTGATTTATAGGATAGTTTATTTGAATATGTACTGGTGTGCTGAAACCTGGACGCTTATAATTGTCATATATTGGGCCGGGATCCCTAACCAATCGTGACATGTTTTTCACACGAGCTTTTCACAAAAAAGTACTCTATACTTCCCGTTTCCCCTAAACAAACTATAAAAATTAGTATTATTTGTTGTCGTCCTCAATCGTTGTTTCGGCCTTACATTTTTTGCGCTCCAATAATATAGGATTTAGCTTGGGGACCTATTCCCCGTACATTGGTGACGTTTCATATATTCTGCCAATGAGAGATTCTGATTTTGGTGTTGTCTGGACACCCCTCAATATTTCTCTTTGGCTATAATTTTGTTAATTCCCTAGACTATTTGCGCTTAAACGTTTTACACTTATTTTCTTTGTCAGCCTAAGTCCTAAGATAAACACCACAATATACAAAATTTAAAGGGAGCTAACGTGGCCAAAACCACCGCCCCTGCCCGTTTCAAAATATGTATTTTACTAGGTTAGTCGTGTTATTTGTTTTTTCCATATTATTTTTCATGTTTTAGAACACGCCTCTGCTTCACTGCCTGTACCATGTCAGGAACTTAATGTCCGGATTTTAGGACATTAAAAACAGTAGAAATGTCATGTTTCCTAATAAGCGTTTTTGTAAGTTTTTTTAAAACCTACCTCTCGTATGGGTAGTGTTTTTTATCATGTCGATGTGAAAAAAGTAGTGCTTGTGGCCTTACACGCGTGATGGTAGTAATTGTATAGCGAGACGCGTGTTAGTGTTGCATGCATTCCGGCTTTCAGCCCTCCCTTCTCTCTATCCTAATTCCATCTGTCTTTCGTTTATGGTAACTTAGTGTATAAAATGACATGAATGGAATATTAAATATAGGTCAGCTTGCGTATCTCAAGGTTTTTCTTAGAAATGCAGTACACGTTTTATCGTAGAAAGCGTGTATGCTGCAGTAGGCTTTTACTATCAACGTGAAACGTTACAATTTGCAGACGAAGTAGAAAACACGGGGGATTTCGAGTACAGTCATTGTGACAGCACTGTTCTTTACCATTCTTCTTTCCTTTTATTTGAAGTTATTTGTTAGGCTTTAACATTTACTTTTTAATTTATATTATGTGGATTAGAATTCTCACACGACAAAAACGTCAAAATAAAGACAATTAACTGCTATTTTAATAAAAAAGACAATGCTAATTTAAACATTACAGCTGATTTTGAGATTCAAAACTGTAGAACAACATGACCTCTTAGCAGACAGCCATATCTGCTCTCTGTCATAACGTCAGTTTATTGGTCATTTTAGATTTAAAAACAATATATTTTTTTGCTACTGGAAATAACATTAATAAAAATTTTGATGTATAACAAATGGCATTTATTACTCCTTGTCTGAGACCTCTTTAATGTCCTATCCAATACATACAAGTGAAAAAAAAAAAAAATAACAGGGCGTGACTTGTCTATCACACACCCCCCCCCCCTCCCCCCCCCCGTTATTCTGCATAAGCAGCCATTGATCTTTAGCTCTCACTTCGTGTTCTTGAGGTTTTTTTTAACTTAAAATTTATTTTAAAATGAATAATTCAGCGTTTTTAAACGTGGTTGTAGTACAGTTGTTGATTCCCACCTCATTGCAACATTCTCCGCCAATTGAAGAGGCTGATAGATTGGGATAGGAAGGTGGAAAGTTACCTCAGCCTGATACAAGTATATAACTTTCCAAGAGGCAAAGAGTTTTATTCAGAAGCAGATGCAGGAACAAATGGGAAGCAGAGCATCCTGGCCATCCACACACACAAACAATTATACATACTACCAGCTCAGAGGAAGAGAACAAGTGGTAAACTTCAGACTCCGCACGGTCCACAAACAGATTGGGATAACACCTCATCAACAAGCTAAAAGATAGGAATTACATGATGAGTGTAACTGTGGCCACTGATAAAATGGACTTCTAAACGTCTGCTTCAAAGATGCTAAAAAAAATATTTGAAACAGAGAAAAAGCACATACCATTTTCGGAAAAAAGCTCTACTGAGATAGAAATATACCTCTACCTGACGACTGCTTTCTCTGAACATATGCAAGTTGACGTCTGAGAGGGGGGCGCATAGAGATGATGATCAATGAAGTTTCTATATATTCATTCTTTCGTCCAGCCATGTCCTCTATTTTATTATCACCTCTTTATCCCTTTTCCTGTATTCTGACTTTGCCGTTTTCGTTTTCTCATTTAGAGACGCAGTAGATTATACCTAAACGTGTCAGTCCCTTGCACGAGATGATTTTTAGGTGGGAATTCAGTCTATCAGACATGAGAGCAGACAAATTGTCTAACATTTGCACCTCTCACGCGAGTTTTCTTGGCTGAGTTGCGTGAGGTGTGAATCGCGCCAGACCATGCTCCTCACTCAGAGCAGACAGAGTGTCTAGCATTTTCTCATATGACAACTCACGCTCCACGGCCAGTTTTTGGGCGTAAGGTTGCGAAGACGCACGTTTTTTGGCAGTTATGAGCTAGCGTCTAAGCAGACGTAGGTGTTAAGACGGAAAAGGGAGATTATTTCGTTTTGCGAAATAAGTTGGGACCCCTTTGTCTGGTTTAAGATATTAACCAGAGTTTGAAACTTGATTTCACTCATTCTCCATTTGCAGTAGACGTGGTCACTTCGTTCTAGATACTTAAACTTATAAGTGAAATCTCTTAGTTTCGTTGTGATACAGTAGTTCTGTGTTGAGGTAAAACTATTATATTTAATATATCTAGATTTTGCGAGTGATTAAGTGTTAAACCGTCTATTTTATCCCACTAGTTTCTTTTGTGCAGATTGATTAATTTATAAGTCTGTTATATTCTCTAGCTGATGAGTTACAGTGGAAAACAGAATAAATTATAATTTCTAGCTTAAAATCATGTAGCCATAATGAATTTAATTTAAACTGCTAAATAATCAGACGAGAATAATTTTTCTAAACTAACTTATAAATGCTAGATGCCTCATGAGTGTTGACGGAATACGTATGTATTCCTAATTCATGATGATTGATTTTTATATATAAACTTATTTCACGGAAAAGTTTAAAAACGTCAAGTCAAGCTCTACGCTTGCAGTTCAAAAATGTAAGTTATATCGAGTACATAATATGTAAAATATTTCATATGTGTTTTTTTTTCCTTTATTCAGTGAATACTGGGGTAACCCCAACTTTGCCGGCGTTTTAGTACAGAGACAAACCTGTGAGAGAAACATAAACATTTTATATCTTTAACCACGTGGGTTTTTTCAAGTAACACCTGTCTGTCAGAGGGCGTGTGCCTTCAAGAGATAGACAGAATACCAAATCCCATTAATGGGTTTTTTTAAAAGAATAAATGCTTATACTGGGCCTTTGAGCCAGATCATATTTCTTCACAAACTCTAATGTACATTGCTGCCTTGTGGCGAGAAATAATTGCTACAGAAAAAAAATTAACTTTTCCTACATTATTTGACCAAGTGTGTGGTGAACCAAGATTATCTGTTGAGAGAAGTTGTCCACCGGTCATCTTCCTAATTAAGGGAAACCTCGTGTTCTGACATTGTGTGCCCGCTGAAAACCAAACTCTTACCTCGTGAATAAGTGACATTAACTTAAATCTGTAAAGAAAAGAACGATCGCCTGAAGAGGACGCTCCCCGGACACGGTGAATGAAACCAATATCTGCATAGCTGGGTATCCACTTCATCCACAGATAGACAGATTAAACGAAGTGTACACTAAGGCTGGCGCAGACGGCGAACAACCGCACGATTGTAGGTAAGGTTGTGTGAGTCAGGGCCTGATGAAAGAATCGAGTGAAAGTAGACTGAAGGATGTTCTTCGTTTGATTCACTCACTTTGTAACTTTCCTTATGCAAGATTTTGTTGCTAATAAAACTATATTTTTCCTTGGAATAGATACTGCTATCAAAGTCAGTTCATACTTTCTAAAAGGGGGAAAATATTAGACCCAAAATCAATATGTATCTGTGACTCTTTGGGCTATCATCGTTCTCCTAACGGGACTGTGGGCTAAAAACATCGAGGGATGATCATAACTGTGGGTCTATCATTTCTTGTAGAAATTCCTGGATTTTTATGACTATTTGTATATGCTTTGATATATTTTTATGTGTTGTGATGGGATTTTAGATGATAATTTAAAACTGCCCTTAAACTTAATCAGCGTGTTGGTCAGCTCGTTTTAGAAATATCTATATAATCATTTGTTATAGTTTTCCCACGTCTCTACGTCATAACTGTAGTCTTGTATGTGCGTGCACGTGAGTGGATAGAATATATATACGTAATTATATATATATATATATATATATATATATATATATATATATATATATATATGTGTGTGTGTGTGTGTGTGTGTGTGTGTTTAGACTGTCTGGGACTATGTCCTCTAAATTCTGTCGTTGAAGATAGGTGAAAGAGAGAAGATTTCTCGATTTCGATTGAGATAGCCTCTATTCAACAGTCTACCATCCCCACTCGTAGAAAATCTATTTCTTACTATTATCTCTCACTGTGGCTATCACCCATTCTAATCTATTCAGGAGGGGACCAACCCAAGACTTAAATTCCCCTATCAAAAATCTACGACCAGAGTGTACGAAGATGAAGTTAATAATTTATTTCAACCTGTTATTACCACATTAAACTATCGTACGTTATCCTCTTACACCCCTCTTCATTTTTTAACCTTTGACATGGTTTCGTAATTTGTTTTTTCGTATCACTGATTAGGATTACAAAAGGGATTTTCAATGACCTCGTCTGTCGTCTTTCGGGCGCGCGACTAACAAGAACACCCAGTTGTCATCATCTTGGATGGAGCTGACAGGCTGTCAGGTAGGAGAAGACGTGTCTGTTGTATATTCTCACTTCTGTTTCCTTTTTCTTTCTGTGTCTTTGTCTGATTGTGGGACAGATCATCTCGTTAAATTGTACTGATGGTCAAAAGATAAAAACTAGGGTCAATGTTCTAGTCAATGATTAGAATCAGGGACAAAACTCGTATTCCATAAACACCAATTCTTGTCATATTTTTTTTTGGTCGGACTGTCTACAAGAATCGGAAGAAAGTTTAGTAGCCTGCTCCAGGGTCTTGTCTGACTTGGGAGATGAATGCACTCACTTGATGTGATTTTTATTTATTGATTTTGCATGGTGCTGCTTCGTTCTGTTAACGTGTTTTGGTCCACCGAATTCCAGGAAAAAGTAATAATACAAGAAAATACATTTGTTATAAAAATGTGGGCGTGGAGTTGTGGGGTTAAAATTGAGTGTGTCTGAAAATGTAGATGGGGAAAAAGATGTTTTGGAGGTGAGCGACGCGGGGACGAAGAAAAAACTCAGGGGGAGGGGGGGGTGTATTCAATGCACATTTGAGAAGGAGTAGACTGAGATCATTTGGTTGAAAAGGGAAAACAATGTGCGGTAATGAAATGTGGTTATGTGATTATCGTGTTGATGGGGGATGATTGATGATGATGCGGCTTTGTGGGAGTAGAGTTATATGGTCATGTAATGTAAAAGGATGTAATGGTCAGGTAAGTCTACAGGCGGGGTAAAATAAAAGATTAATGTTGTATGTATAGTATGTATAATATGCCATGTCATTCGGTATGTACTGTATGTATGTAGTGTATGTATAGTATGTAGTGTGAATGTATGTATGTATGTATGTATGTATGTATGTATGTATGTATGTATGTATGTATGTATGTATGTATGTATGTATGTATGTATGTATGTATGTATGTATGTATGTATGTATGTATGTATGTATGTAGGGTATGTCCCTGTCTGTCTTCTGTCTGTCTGTCTGTCTGTCTGTCTGTCTGTCTGTCTGTACCTGTCTGTCTGTCTGTCTGTCTCTCTCTCCTGCTCTCTACTCTCTCTCTCTCTCTCTCTCTCTCTCTCTCTCTCTCTCTCTTTCGTTCTTCAGCGAAACTTTCTAGGTGTACTTTAGGATGTGAGCGTATGAATATAAAATGAGTAGTGAGGAGGTTAACGGATAGTATAAATCATATTTGCAGCTTCGGACCAGTGTCCTTCGCTTATGACTTATACACTCATTCATCATTAGAGTTTATGGCTGGTGGAGTAGGTATAATGTCTTCAACAACCGCTAGTCACGGTTATGTTGATCAATTCAATTGCTGACTTATTCCAGGGCCATGGATAACAAGAAAAGTACGGAAAAGACATTGACTGATGAAATAGACCAGAAATTCAACACCATTTCACCAATATTTTAAGGAAAGCAGTCAAATCATGCTTGGGATTCCTGGAAAGGAAGAAGCAAGACTGGATAACACCAGAAACATTAACACCATAACATGAGAAAAGGAAATGAAAAGAATAAAGAAAACAGAAGCGGAAGTCCCCCAGGTTAAAGCAACTTATATAGCGAACAGTTACGGTCAGCTGGACACGGAAGTTAAATGCACAATCGTTCAAACAGGAGAATTTCCTAGTCGTTGTTGCAAGGAACAGGCAGAAGTGGCAGCACTTGAGCAATGAAACAAAAGCACAAGTATACAAAAATAACTAAATTCATCCAGCGGGAAACGGAAATACAAAACAAATATTAGATTAGTAAGTGATAAGCAAGGAGTAATCTCATCACGACAAGCTGAGGGACAGGAACATGACGGGCAGGAGGCACGTTAGAGAAAACTCATGAACAAGGGAACCCACAGAGACACACATTGAATGTCCCTGAGGCTGAACCACGATTCTAAATGTACAATACAGACACTCCACGAATAGAAGAAATCATAATCTCAGGCAATTCAAAGGGTTTAAATGAATGGAAAAAGATACTGGCAATGTTAACTTAACTGCAGAACTATTGTAAGACAGACCCTTGATCTAGCAGCAGATACTCATATAGAACCCCAACTATTTGCATAAGTTGGGAAAACAGGAGACCAACACCGATCGGAGTGGAAACCACGGGAAAATTAAAAAAATATAAAAAAAAAGAAAAAAAATAAATGTCATATTGCCCAAAGAAATGAGATCTTGCATACTGCTAATATATTGGAGAGGATTCACTCTTCTCTCAGGTCCCAGCAAAATACTAGCAGGCAGGATAAGTATACAGAGAATTTTCATAAAGCAGTATACCACAACTGATGGAAAGAACAAGCATGAATTTAGAAAGAAAACCAGAAGATGAGTACGAGCATATATTGCATGGAGGCCGTAAGGAGGCAGCCCCTCCACCATGCAAAGGCACAACAGGCCAATCACCTGTTTGCTTTAAATCATGATTACGCGAACTACAAGAGAGAAAACCGGACTGATTCTAAAGGCGACGAACTGGAACGGACTACGGACTACGACTTATGGAACTTGGAACACAAGAAGTATAAATGGGAAGGAAGAGGAGCTGGTGGAAGAGATGAGGAAAGCAAAACTAGAAATCCTGGCTATAACGGAAACGAAGAAAAAAAGGACAAGGAGTCATGGATCTCGATGGCAACACGTTGCTCTACAGTGGTGTACCCATATCTGAAAGAGCTAAAGGGGGCGTGGGTTGCATTGTGGCCCAAAATCAAAAAGATAGTATCAAGGGATGGAACTGTGTCTCGGAGCGCATTATGGTTGTAAAACTAAAAGAAGGAGAAACCATAGTCAACCTGGTCATAGTGTATGGGCCAAATGAGGATGAGAGAGCAGAGGTCAAGGAGGAGGAATTCTTCGAGCTGCTTCAAAGGACAGTGGATGACTGCCTAGATGAAGTTATTATGCTCGGAGATTTTAATGCCAGAGTTGGAAATGACCATGCTAGATGGGGTGGAGTTATCGGAAGATATGGAGAAGATACTCTCAATGACAATGGAAAGCGACTCCTTAGATTCTGCAGTGAGCAGAATCTGATCATTACAAACACAAAGTTCCCCCTAAGCGCATACATGCATACACTAGATGTGAACCAACAAAGAATGAGAAGTCAGTGATCGACTATGCCATTGTTCGGAGAAGCTCATTCAGATATGTCCGAGATGACCCCCCCAGAGTCTGGAGGGGGCCAGAGATTGGAAGTGATCACTACCTGCTAACAATCAAAACGAACAACTGAAAGAGTTGCTCAGCCTAGGAAAACTGCCCAACATCACGCAAGAAAAACCAAGTAAACGAGCAGGAGAAATGAGCATTAGGACTACAAAGCTGAGAGAGCCCAAGAAATTAAGACCAGATATCAGGGGCTTATTGCTACAGCAGTGAGCAACACAGAAGAACGACCTGATGACTTGGAAACCCTCTGGAATAAATTCAAGGATATCATAAAGACAGCTGCTGCAGAAGCATGCGGTGAAGTCCGACTTGGGAACAAGAGAAAGGGGACACCTTGGTGGACAGAGGAAGTCAAAGAGAAAATAAGAGAGAAGAAAATGGCATGGAAACAATACTTAGGAGCTAAAAACACAACAGGACAAATGGAAAAATATAGAGAATATGTGACACACAGAACAGAAGCAAAGAACAAAGTGCTAGCAGAAAAATAGAAGTCCTGGGAAGAATTTGGGGAAAAGCTAGAAAAAAGATGCACAAGAAAACCAGAAATTGTTCTATAAGACCCTAAAGAACATGAGGAAGGAAAAACAATGCCCTCTCAAATTTATAAAGGACAAGCAAGGCAAATTGCTTACTGCCCGAAGGAAGTAAATGGAAAGTGGAAAGAATATTTCTCAGGAAACTCCTGGATGGTGAGCATGGGATGAAGCATCAGAATATGATAACCAC